>APFE030514147.1:59907-137407 GCA_000404065.3 Pinus taeda
GTTTAGGGCCTCAAAACGGCTCCGGAAGTTCAGGACCCGAAAAAACTGCTAAAAATAGTAAATTGTGCTACAAGTACGAAAACTGAAAAACTGAAAGAGACAGTTGTGGGGGTCCAAATGGGATAGGTGGGTGGCCACCAACATCCACCTGGATCAGCCAGAGAGAGCTCTAGTGTAATCAAATGAGATGGATTGATTGTCAATTAGCATGAGGAAAGGTCTTGGCCTTAATCTGGCTTCCCTTCCATGAGAAATGTTGTATTTGCTACAAGATGGGATAATGGAAGAGTTGCGCACTAGGGAGAGCAGTGGGATCCAAGTTCTTAGCGAATAGAAGATAAACATAGAATAGTTCAGCTTGTAACATGATGAATTGGTGTCACAGAATCAACAATTCGAGTAGGTGGTCGATGATGCTTGAAGATGCATCCCAGAGCTGGCCATCCTGGCAGATCTACTAGTATAAGTGCGAATCTACAGGTTGGAAACTAGAGTCTGTGAGGCCAGGGAGGAAATGACCAAGGTTCAGCTGGAGTTGAATCTTTAGATCACCAAGATATGGTTAAAGGCGCAACCCTTCACTCCCTTGGAAGCTAGAGAATAAAGTGTTAGTGCTATTGCAGCAGGACAGGAAGAAATCAAGGGTATAGAGAAGGAATGTACTACTTTGTTGGAGCAAGCACTAAAGGTTCTCACAACTTTGCTGGAGGACCCCAACATCCAGTGCCTGAAGACAGAGGTGCAAGAACTCCAACAGCGATACGATAGTGTCTGAGGAACTACGCAAACAACATTCCTCACATAGCAGCTTGCAAAGATGTAGCAAGCGAAAGCGCCGAAGGAGCAGGTGGACGCAACACAACACAAAGAGGTAGTTCTCAAAGCATGCATCCAGTCATGGATCAATGAGGCTTTCACTATCAGGGCCAACATCGAAGTGATGCTCGTGCATATATAGGGAAGCACACGTTAATGCAGAGAAGCATTCTAGACATAGAGGTCTCAGAATAGAGGATGCAATAGATTCAGCAAGCAGTAGCTCAGTGCACTGGCGACATTAGTACAGTTCGAGGACAATAGGAGGAACTTCATGCCAAGATCACTGCACCATTGGAGTGACTCGAGGGAGAGTCACGATTTTTGTGTTGGGGGCCTGTTAGGTATGGAATCCCCCCGAGACATGTTTTGGGTCTCAAATCCCATGCTTTAAACAAATAATGTTGTAAAGCCCCACAAATTATGGGCACGGAAGTATGTTAGATCCATAGGGTTTTCCACCCTAGTTTTGGATGTAATGTTGGCCTACACATGGTCCACGGACCATGGGATTGTAGAAATAGAGCGAGGCTCTAAATGTGAAAGATACGAATGAATGGAGAATATAATGGCATAGAAGAATAGAGAAGTCTAATTGATTGAGTCGAAAGTGTAAAGTGTGTCTTGGGTCGTAGAGTAGGAGAAGGCTCTATAGCTAAGTGCACAAAGGCCTAGAAGTCTATAGCTAAGTGCACAGACCCCTGCAACTGAGTGCACAGGGTGGAGTCGAGTCTGTAACTGAAGAAAAGAATAATAAAGAGAAGTTTTATCCAAATTCTATGTATATGTTCTTGAGTTATTACATGTTTGATATCAATTGCAAATATACTGTTTATTTACTATGCACACTTGTATGAATGATTTATATTGTTCCAGTATAACTTACAACTCATGATTGGGCTAAAATAATCAACTAACAATGGAACTATGTGCACTTGTATGAATGATTTATGTTGTTCCAGTATAACTTAAAAATCATGATTGGGCTAAAATAATCAACTAACAATGGAACACTCGTAAGAATTGGGTAATAATAGCATTCAGGCCCTGAGTAGGACTACACGAAGGCAACCTCTCATACTGCAAGGTACAGGTAAATGTGCATAGTGACATGTGCGCAGGGTCGAACCGTGGAGCACTTGAACTCATCAGACATCCCCAGGGTGTGGAAACTTGGTTCTAGCACCCTCCCATACTATTTCAGGTGAGACCTCAGTCTGCACTCGATGGACTTTTGCCGAAAGGGCAAGTAGTACTGGGATTTGTTTGGCTAAATCATCTCTGAACCTGGGTCAGGTCTCAACAAGCCAGTAACTACATTCATGTGTTTGATGAATAGCATGTTGTGTCCATATTTGGATAATTTTGTTATTGTGTTCATTTATGATATACTAGTATATTATAAGAATGAGGAAGAGCATAGCGAGCACTTAGAAGTAGTGTTGAGGTTGTTGAGAGAGCATCAATTGTCTGCTAAGCTCAGTAAATGCAGCTTCTTTCATATTGAGGTGCACTACTTTGTACATGTTATCTCCAAGGATGGTATTACATTAGATATAGAGAAGACAAGGGCCATCATGGAGTGGGGAGCTCCTAAGAGTGTGGATGAGTTGAGATATTTCATGGGTCTGGCAAGATATTATAGGAGGTTCATCAGGAACTTCTCACAAATTTATTATCCCATTACACCATTACAAAAAAAAGATAAGAAAGAGAAACAAAGGAACACGGTGATCGATAACTTTGCCTAGATCCTTCAACAATTGCTCACCGGTGGTGCATCCATATCTTATAGCCACTCTGGAGGTACCACTCCTTTTAAGGTACAAGTAAACTTATACATTCCCATATTTGAGGGCCAAATAGATGCATACACCGTAAATAAATGGTTAAATCTACTAGAAGGGTATTTTTCTGTTCAAGATTTTTCTAGATGAGAAAATATTACATTTTCTCTTCTCAAATTCACCCCCGACATTAAGGACTAGTCAAAAAACTACTGTGAGTAGAAGCATGAAAGTATGTCGTCACTATTTCTAGCCGCACCCACTTGGAACACATTCTGGTATGCCAAAAAGGAGAATTAATACCCCATCAAGAGCTATGAGGATAAATACATAAAGTGGACCACGTTGGGGTAGGGAAGGGAGCAAAACATGGCAAAGTTTACCAATGTTTTTCATACCCTTCGCACAGAGTTGGGTATCAAGGATTCTGAGAAACATTTGGTACTTAAGTACCATGGATGCCTACACATGTACATCTAGAATGAGATGGAGTTCCTGAGCATCTCCTCACTTGGCACGAGATACTGATACACTTTCAAGATTGAGAAGATGCTTAAATAGAAAAAGTGAGACTTTGGATCTACGAATCCGAAGCAAGGGAAAGGTGCCCCCAAACTACAGAAAATAGGAAAAAGCTAAGGTGGGGCAGCCCATGTGTTATCGGGAATAGTGTCCACTCAGATGCTGCCATTCCCACTAAGAGTGATAGCTATCTTAGAAACAAACAAGTAAAGTTTACTTTTGTTTTCCTTTATGAAAATAGACAAGAGGGGAACCAAGGAGACCAACCTTAGTCTTGCGCTTGATTTCCTCTCCTTCCTGATAGAGCTTTGCCGGTTCTTCTTCGTCTACCCAGCTTCAAAGAGCACCTGTGGAATCACAGCAACATACTACTATCGAAGAACAAAGATCTATATTCATAAATAACACAGGACCAGATGTGTGTTAACCGTACAAATGCATATATAAGTAAACATACATGAATATGGAGGAAAACTTGAATAGCTTTATTAAGATGAAAAGTAGCAAGAGGATTACAACCATATGTTCTGACCCAGTATCATCCTCTAGCAAGAAAGCCCTTCTTCACCTCAAGTAAAGCTTAGATCACCCAACACTATGAAGTTTCACCAGAAAACCAACAACACTTCTCTACAAGATATAAAATTCGAGCCTCTAGATCTCTGTGATGAGGGATCCATATATAGATGATAGTAGGGAGGCGAGTCATCTTTTGGGGTTTTGATTAGTTTCCTCTCTCTGATAGTTCTTGATTCCACTTGGAGACTGATGATCTCTTACTCATCCCTGGTCGAAAACAGAGAGGCAAGTGTCAGAGGGGAAGTTTTTGGAAGATTCCATGATCTTCCACCTTGCAAACTGTCTCTGCCATTTGTCCATTCTAGACCATCACACCCTATAGATGGGCCATTCAGTATGCATCACACCCTTTACACTGAGAAGGTGATATGCATCGCACCCTCTACACTGGGTATTCACTATGGTCCAGTTTTGACCATTTCTGAGCAGTTTTTAGTGGAGAACTTCTGGGAGATGATGTAATCAGCTGACCTTGTTCCTTTAGGTAGTGAAGCAACACTTTTAGGGACTTAGGAGTCCTCAGTTTATGGACGTTTATGATTGGGGTTGCAGTGCCCAAAAATGTCTATAACAGTTGCCCCCTAAAGCATGAGGTCTTTAATCTTTTGATGTCAGGTGAAATGCTTTACCATGAGGATCCGAAGATTTTTTCCGAGCTAGGAGGCGACCTGTAATAAGATACAATACAATACATTATCTTCATAAAAATTTTCATGATCTAGCTGAGGTGCACATTCCCATGCTCAGCTTTATAAATTCATTTTCATGTGCATAGGACAGACAATCGTTTGTGTAGCAGACTGATGATTTGGACTCATCATCCTTTGATTTGGATGATCATCTATTTGGCAATGATGTACATTTGATGTATTTATATTCTTGAATATATCGCAGTCCGGATGGATGAAACTAGATCCGGGGTCTTCAAAACTCGTTCAATATTCACTCGGAGTACAAGTCAATCCATGTGAAAAATTTTCTAGAGTCGAACATGGAAAGACATCGCCTGATTACCAGCCAATGATGTAAGTTGTTAACAGGCACGAGAGGAATCACCAATAATGACAATGACCCTCAAGGTACTACAGTAAAATTCGCGTGGTGTGAAAAAGGACTTGGCGTCGAACACCAAGTAAAATCTCTCGGTCGAAGGCCATTAATGTAAACATGTCGCTGAAAGTGAGAAACTTTCCATTGAGGCATGCAAGCTTCAAAGTACTGAAAGGGTTGTTCTTAGGTCGACTTCTTGGATAATGAGGTGATGTCGAAAAGAAGTGACCAATCATAGGAGGGCCTTAATGAATCCCACATCTACGACACGGAACGAAGCAAATTATTTTGGAGGTGAAAACGATCTGATGATACAGGGTTTAGGGTGGCAGTCATGAAAGAATGGAGCGTGAATGTATTGCAGCCGGTGAGACACAGGTGAATTCTCTGAATGACTTCTCTTGAACATCTTGGCAAAACTGATGATGGATTGGTAGCGTTAAGCCCAAAGATGGATGGTGTGATGGACCAATGGTGATATGACCAGTGAATGGAACAACCCAACCCGACTCGGATGCGGAGACAAGAGCGACTTGCTACCAATGAAGTTTTTTCAAGTTTTCTTCCAAATTTTCCCCAGTCATTCCTGACCAGTACCTCTTTATTTTTGTCAAGCTTGAGGAGGATAACATATGCTTGTTCTATAATTCGCCCTTCGGGTGAACCTGTCATTATATTTTAACAAGCCTAGCGACAGTGAAACTCGTTCTCGTCCATTTGGACGAGTTTGTCGCTATTCGGTTTTAACGAGTTTAACGATAAAGATAACTCGATCCTTTTCAATTTTAGAGAGTCTGAAAGGGACGGAAAGGAGACTCCAAAGATTCTTTTTTGTCATATAATCCCTTAAGTCCGTACAAGCGTAAAATAATATGAAAGGGATGAATGCTCGGTAATTTTAATGAGCCGAACAAGAAAAGCGCTCGATCTTTTTGTGTAATAATCCCTCAAGTCCAAAAATATTAAAATGTAGAGGAGGGATAGCACTTCCAATGAATTTAACGAGCCAGAGAGGCTAATTGCTCCGCAATCTTTTCATATTTTACGAGTCAGTTGAAAAGAGCTTAAAGGAGACTCATTTTTCGAGGAACGAGTGATGATTTTGGGTAGCAGCTGATTCTAGGTAAGGTTTGGAATTTTCCAATCACGACAGTGTCACAAGGATGGTTAATAGAATCACTCTTTGCAGATGTTCCTCGAAAGGGTAAACAATCAAATGAAGGTGAATGATCGGCTAAAAAACAGAGTGGAGGTGATGGTGAGAACAAAACCAAGGTTTAAAAAGCTGATGATAATGCATTCACAATGGTTATTTACCGGAAAATTGGTTCATTTTTTAATGAGCTTAAACTCTGGTGGAAACATTTGCTCATTTCTTATGTTTATTTTTTAACGATCTTGAATTCCGCGTTAAAACTGCTCGTGATAATGGTCATTGATCCCTTGATTCACCATTAGCATTTTGTTCTTTCAAAGATTGTACTACCTGTTCAATTGCTTCATCAAACTGATTAGAAATGAAAACATATGCTTGATAAATGAGTTAAGAACACTAATACCTTGAATTACATGAATGGTAATTTAAAAGTGACTTTTACCTCTCATTTTACCATTTTATTTGAACTTGGTTTGTTGGAGCTTTGGAGGTGCTTTTCCCCCCTAATTTTCACTCGGTGATTCCAGGAGATTCTATGGACGATTCTTGACACTGTCTGGACCAGGTAGGAGCTAAACTTGTGCTCTTTAATTGCATTCTTTTCTTTTTGAATTCTGAGCATGTTTCCTTGCTTTGCTGAGCCTCTAGGGTTTGAACAACTCACCTTGGCTCCATCGCACCCTTCCTTAATCGAAAGGTGCGATGCATACTGGCCTGCTCACTGACTAGTCAATATGTCATTAGAAAGCTCTCTCTAAGCTCTTTTATTTGTATAATTTTAATGTAGATTCAAAACTACTCATGAAATTTACTAAAACATAAGACTCAAATATACTCTTCTAATATGTGAAAGTAAATTCACGATCGAGATAAAAAATCAATAACATGCATCAAGATTCCACACACATACACAAAGATATATCTAGGGGAAAGAAATTGCTCAAAACCCCTTACTATATGCATTGCATTAATCAAAGAATATGGATGAATACAATATGATCTGCTCAACCTTGAGCTCAACCTACATAAGTATTTTCTATCATCTTCTTGAATGACTGAACTTGGCCAATACTTAGCCATTTTTACAACCCTCCAAGCTCCTATTTCCTTGTGTTGTTCCCTTGGGAATTAGGCCCCTATTAATTAGGATATTCCTCAATAAGAATTGTACAATTACTTTAGGCCTTCTATTGATTACCGCGTGACCTGTACAATTTGGAATATTCTACAACTGATAGTACACTTCCCTTTAACTCCAATATCAACAGGGTAACTCGAATTTTGTGAATGCATGAGTTAATTTAGGTTTTTTGATCAATTAACCGGTTAAACACTGAAGTCGCACCCCACTGCTAGACCTCCAACTAGTTCCTCCAACAGTTGGAACTAGTTCAACTGACCACAACTCAATGTAATTGAATTAAATTGTTACAACTAAAATTAACTCAACCTAGGCTCCTTAAATTTATGAATCATTGTACACAACTCAAGTTCATTATCCACCTCAAATTAACTAAGCTAACTGATTGATAATAACTAAGTAAACTCATTCAAGTTGTCTGTTGATATGGAATTTTGATTTTCTCCTAATTTAATTAAGGGAAAAATTAAATAGGGAATTTCTTGCTGCATTTTCAACACTCCCTCTCAGAAAGAAAGGGATTATCAAATATCCTAATCCTATTTCTATGGAACTCGAATTTTCCTCTTGACAAGGCCTTTGTCAAAATATCTGGATCTTGTTCCTCTATCAGAATGCACTGCAACAACATGATCTGCCTCTACACACAATCTCATAGATGGTTGTACCGAACATCATTGTGCTTGGATCGATCATGAAAAATTGGATTCTTAGAGAGTTTGATTTGATACAACTCTGATTGTCACAATGAATCATGGCAGGATTGATCATCTGACCAAATAACCCAACAAGAATCTTTCTCATCCAAGTAGCTTCACAAGTTTCTTGACTAGTAGCCATGCACTCTGCTTTTGCTGAGCTTAGTGAGACTAGTCTATGCTTCCTATTGTACCAAGAAATAAACATTGAAAATTCCTCCTGAATTTCTCTGCCAATCTTATGGACTTCCTGCCCAATCTGCATTTGTGAGGCCCTGCATATTCACTCCCTCTGTCTGTTTGTACCAAAGTCCAAACTGAGTGGTGCCTCTGTGGTATCATAGTACATGTTTAGCAACCCTCCAAAATAATTTGGTTGGTTGAACCATGGCTTGGCTCAATTGATTGACCACATAACACATGTCTGGTTGTGTGTTCACCAAATACATGGGAGAACCCACCAAATGCCTCTATAAGGTAACATCCACTTCCTCACCTGAATTGGAACCCTTTTTCCTCTAGTTGGTCACTAGATGAGTCTCCATGGGTTTGCATCTGTCCATGTAGAACTTTTGAAGTATCTCATTGGCATACTTTCCTTGAGATACAAGTAGTTCCCCTTCTCTCTAACACACTTCCAAACCAAAGAAATAGTGCATCAACCCCATGTATTTCTTTTCAAACTCTCTTGCAAGATCCTCCTTGTAAGACCTAATAAGTTTTTCATCATTGTTCAGAATAAATTCATCAACATATAAGACTATAATCAATAATTTTCCTTCTACCAGAATGTGGTAAAGATTAGCATCGACTTCATCTTTTGCGAATCCAACCCAGTGAGGTAGCTATCGATCTTGTTCTACCAATCACAGGGTGATTGCTTCATCCCATACAATGCTCACTTGATTTGACACACATGTGACTCTTTGTCAAAGGTATCAATTCCTTCGGGTTGTTCAATGTACACCTCCTCCTCAATCACTCCATTGAGGAATGTTTTCTTAACATCCATTTGGTGGATCTTCCACCCCATCTATGCAGCTAGAGCTAGAATTGATATGATGGAAGAGTACCTTTCTACAGGAGAAAAGGTCTCTTCATAGTTAATCCCTTCTACCTAAGAGTACCCCTTAGCCATAAATATGGCCTTGCGCTTCTCGATGCTTCCATATGTTGCATGATTTACCTTGTAAAGCCATCTCAAACCCACCATTGACTTGTCTGTGGGTCTTGGGACCACTTCCCAAACACAGTTTATGACAATGGAATCATATTCCTCTACCATAGCATCAACCCATATCGGTTGATCTACTACTTCCTCGAATGAGGTTGGTTTTGTCTCTACTAGCTCACTCATCATATCCATGTATCTTGTGTACCAATCTAGTGACATCATGTTCCTGTGATGTTATGTGGGTGCTCCCACATTATCTCTAACATCCTGTAATAATCTGTCATCTTCCCTAGTCCGCTTCCTTCCTTCCCTGGATGTCTCTACTTAAGTGGTTGTCTCCACTCTCTGATCCTCTACATGTGGTTGCTCCACATCTTCTTGAGGTTCTTCCTTTGGAGTCAAAAGCTCCTAATTTGCAAGAAACTGAAGCTCCCTCTCAAGGGAACACTTCATTTCCTTCTCTTCATTGAACTTCAAATCTTTATGAACAATTGTCATCCAGAGATATGGAAGGTACACTTGATCGTTTTGAGGTGTACCAGTGTACCCCACAAATATTCCCAACTTTGATGTTGGCTCTAGATTTTTCCTTGCATCCATGGAAACATGGAAATATACTAATGATCCAAATATCCTGAAGTGTGGCACATCTAGTTTCTTCCCTGAAAAATATTCTTCTAGAGTACTCATCCTGAGAATCCAATGAGGACTCATGTTCTACACAAATATTGTTATGTTTCATGCTTCGATCCACAAGTGTAGAGGTATGCCATGATCATGCAACATCACTCATGTAGCTCCCATAATACTTATGTTCTTACTCTTAGCCACTCCATTCCATTGTGGGTTATCGAGTGTTGTCAAATCCCATTGAATGCCTTCCTTTGCACATAAATTTTTAAACTCATTTGACACATATTCACCATCGTTATCGCTTCTGAGAGCCTTCACTTTGCTGCCAATTTTTTTCTCAACAAAATTCAACAAATTTAGAGAATGTCTGGTTTGCCTTCTACATGAAGAAAATCCATCACTTACATGAGAAATCATCTACAAATATAACATAATACATGTGCTTGGTCATGGAGGCTGTCGAGAAAGGTCCACGGGCATCAGAGTGGATCCTTTCAAGGATTGCATGAGCCCTGCTATCTTGATCATTGAAGGTGGATTATGTGTACTTCCCCAAGGTACATCCTTTGCATATATTCTATTGCTCTAGTGCTCTACTAGGGAGGCCTGTGGTGATCTAATACATGATCTTCAAAGCTCCATGGTGCAAATTACCAAGTCTTCTATGCCATAATTCACTGATCTGATACATGATATTTGAAGCTCCACGGTGCAAATTACCAAGTCTTCTATGCCATAATTCACCGACATCTCATCTTTGCACCTTCTTCACCTTTATTCTCAAAGCAGCATAGTCTACCACATCAAACCTGTAGAGGTTCTTCACCGAACCTCAATCTGCTTCACTTGTCCTGTGGCAATGTGCCTGAGGAATGCCTTTCCTTTGCTAAATATCACATCATAGCCATGGTCTTCCAACACGGTGATGGAAACCAAATTCTTCTTTAGACCTAGAACAAACATCACATACTTGAGCCTGAGAGGGGAGCTAGAACCTTGTTGATGGGCCAAAATTCTCTGCCAAAGGTGAGGGGGTTCTCACCGGTGTAGAATCCCAACTAGACCCTGCACCATTTGATTTAGGGATCCTATCTGGTATTTAGGCCAGGTTGTCATTTAGGTGAGTTGAGTTCGCTTCGGATAGAGGTGGGATACCGACTCAATTGAATGCATGAACTTCAATAAATACAAGGGAATAGCTAACACATGTTTATACATGAATACCATGAATAGAAATATTAGAAAACAACAACATAACCTTACATAAAGTGATTGTTAGGATAATTTAGATAAGATCATGTCTATATAAATAAAGTGCTCAACAACTATAAAATAGTTCATAGTAATCAAGCATCTATAAGCGTAAGCGAATACATAATCAACAATAAGATGATACCAATATCAATGAAGAAATTCACCAATAGAAGCATAGATTTATCACATCATATACCATCCATGTGTAGAAAAATAGGGTTTGTAACACACAACATCACATGAATAGACTGCGTATCAAAGAACTCTAAGGAAAATCTGATCCATCAAGAAAATAATACCCATGGCACCACAACATAAAATATTAGTGAAATCCAATAATTGAAAATAACAATTACTCCTTGCTTTTATCAGAAGAGAATAAGTTCTTTCAAAACAATATTGTCCTAAAATAATTCCTCAGCTAAAATTCCTTTACAATGTGTCATGAGGGTGTATTAATAAAATGAAGGTGACCTTTGGCCTACCCCTAAATCTTGGGCTTCCTCATGACCTTTCAACTACCTTGTGACCTTTAGACTTCCTCATTACTCTTCACATTCCAAGCTTTTCCTATCCTATCTTAATTTTCCAAAATCACAAAATGAGCAAAATCTACTCTATCAATTTAACGTTAGAAAGTTTGGGAATGTTCAGGTGGAGTTGCTCCATTAGGTAAGTGCACCAAAGCTTGTCTTCAACTACAATGGGGATGATCTATGGTTGTTCCTTATCATGTTTGTGTAGGCACTCAAGGGCATCTGGTATGAGGGTGGTCCTTTTGGCATCCATCTGATTTCCTAGGGTCACCAGCTTTGTATACATTCTTACTGGTTCAACAACGTAGCGTGTGATATTCTCCTTTGTAACAGGTAGGCCATATGAGCAGGCGGCCTGCCTGTATGTGTCGGTGAATGCCTAAACTTCCTGTGAGATGTCTTCCTACTTTCTCACCTTCCTGACTTCTCCGATGGACAAGACTCCATGGATATCGATCATTGATTCCAGGCTGTTGAAAAGGTGTCTATATGAAGCCAACACTTTGTCTACATCTTTGGCCAGTTTTTCCTTTCACTCGATCTTGATGCGTCGCTGGACTTTGGCATTTTTCATGGTGATCCAATCCTTCTTCGGGACTACCGTCGGTGCCCCTGGATACTTGATGAACCACTCATGTATACTATCTAGAGCAGTAACGACTTCTTTTAGCATAGCAACCCTCTCTTTTGTATGGGTTTGTATGGCCAAGATCTGTGGGACCATGTGATGTAGTTTGACATTTCTTCATATACCATTTCCATGGCTTCACTAAGCGTCTTAGTTGTTAGGGTCCTATATTTCATATGATGATTTGATTATTTGGTGTTAATTTTTGTATGTGAGATGTTGTAAATAATCTTTTATTCTGCAAGTTATTTCCAAAAAGAAAAGGAAGGGAAAATTAAGAAAAAATACAAAAGGGGATATACAAAAAAAAAATATGTGAAGAGAATAAAAAAATAAAAAATAAAAAAATATGAAAAAATAAAAGAAAAAGAATGAAAATACCCCGTAAAAAATATGGATGCAAGTGAGCAAGTCAAAGTGCCACTCAAAAATGAAAAAATGCATTAGAAGTGCCTTAGAAAATTTTCAATAAAGTGTGTAGCTTGTTTAAATGCCACATTGAATTAGGAGAAGTAGATTAGCTATTTTAATCACACTATTTAAATGTGATTAGACTGCATTAAATAGAATTAGTTTAGGTTAGTGAATAAATCAGCCACATAGTTTAATCGTGGTTGAATTAGATTAGTGAAAATAAAATTAATTAACCATAGTGTTTAAACATGGTTGATTAAGGTTTAATGTTAAGATCAATTGTTAAGTTAAATCACAATTTTAATTTATGAATAAAGTTTGGATGCGACATGGTTTGTCGTTGCATAGTAAAGTGAGTGCATATCTTGAACGGTCTCAATCCACCCCACCCGGATTAATGGCGGGGGATCGTATTTGAGCCCCCTGAGCCCCTCTAATGTTTAATCACAAGGGGGGGTCCAAAAAGGTAGAACTGAATTGCATTGTGGAGGCTCTAGAGTACTTTTCACCCCCCCCCCAAAACCTATTCCCGATTACCGCTCCGTCCCCCCTCCGAAAATTGTTGTCCCTCTTTCCCCCTCGGACAACCATTGACCTTTATTTCTCTCGCACCACTAACCTCCTACCATGTGGATTCCTCTGTCCCCACCATTCGCTCATACGTCATCCTTTCCCCTCCACTACATGTCCTTCACTTCACCCCTGTGCACCCCTCTACGCATCCACCTAATCTTCCATCCTTCTTCCATATCTAATTGGTGGACCCAGTTACCTTTTCACTGTGTCACACTGGCAGACCCCACATGCCTGCCACCAGAATGACCTCCTATCATTACTTCTCCCCCAATTTGATGATGCCATCTTGCACTCCCACCACCACATCAGCAAAATGTTGCTCAATAAATGATTGCCCATTTCTTGTGACAATCGACCCTCCCCGTTTAAACGATTAAATAATAATGGTAAGTTCGTTTTGCTATATAAACCCACCCAAAACCCATTCTATTTCCTCTTTTCACCATTTCAGGATAACAAGAATCAGACGCTCTAGCACACATTCAACCAGTCACAATCTTCTTCAGCATTCAGCCAGTGACCCATGCCATCACCTTGAATAGTCAACATAACCAGCTATCGCAACTAAGTGCTTTTTTGCACCTGAATACCAATCTTAAGCTTTTCTTTCTCGGGTAATTTTGAATTCCATTTTCTTTTCCCTTCGATAATGGCACCTAAAATAAAATCTAAATCCTCGGACGACAACCCTATGTCGCCCCCTACCATAAACCTCGATCACCAACCATTAGTGGACCAACACTACAAGATTACTAAAACCAATTGTGATTTTGACCTGCATGAGCTTCACAGTTGTTTGAAGGAAAATTGTCTTGAGCTCAGTGATGAATTGGGCCTATGGGAATCTTCCCTGCCCCAATTCATCTTCCCACAGACCTATAGCTTCCCAGAATTCATGTCCTAGTGCCAATTTCGCTACATCCCTAGCCAAAGGGAAATTGTGGTGATAACACTGATATCTGTTTCACCATCACTGCAGAAACCATCTATCAAATGCTAAAATTGCCAAATTCTAACTCCCTGAAGCCATTTTTAGTAGATTCCCTCATGGAATTCTACAAAAACTTGACCTTCCCGTAGAGAGCCAAGAATTTTTATATTTTTCTCCTAGAGGATGCCCAATTACCTAAGAAACCCCCCCTACTCATCCTCTATGTTCCCCAATATTACTAAACAGGTAACTGCCATTATTTCATGTATACTTGGCTATCAATTCGATCAATGGGTTGATGAGGCCATTGTTGGTTTCCTATCAGTCTTAACAACTCGTGAGAAACCCCCTATTTTCAAGTACATTGAGTTCATTGCAGAGTCAATTCATGACCATCTCCTCAAGTTCTATACTAAGGGGACTTTTAAGTATTCTTTAGTGTTGGTGTATTTATTTCTTTACAATCAAGTAGATAGGTTTTCATTCCCTTTGCAGAAATTAGATGATCAAAGTAACCCATAGTTTGTAATCCTTTGGACCTCCCTGGTGAAGAAAAATTTCCACCGAGTACACTTTCTCTGATTATGTTGATCAATTCCTACATATAGTTGTCAGCTTACTAAACAGTGATGTAGAGCCTAGGATAGGACCAGAAATACAAAGAATTTTTCATCTCTGTGAGTAGACTAAAACATGGGATTGGTATTTGTACCAAAATTATACATAAATAAGATTTTATGGGTGTGAGTTGCCACCCTAAAGACTTCCTAAGTTTTTTCCCATGAGAATCTTATCATTGAATATATCAGGCAGATGGTACATATGGATTATTTACATTTTGTTACATCAAAGAAGAAGTCTCAGTTCAAGATCAAGGCACAGGTGGGACCGTTTATTTGTAACGTCAGGGCAGCAGGTAAATATGCAGATTCACTCCCTAAACAAATGAACTTCAAATTGAGCTTTACCTAGTCATATGACCCTTTTGAAATCATTTCCGAGGTGAGAGTGGAACAAAACACCACTCCCTACACTTGCACTCCAAGACCATAGATAGAGAATTCATGAATCGAAGTCAATGGGAGGAGAAAATGCTACAGTAGGTAGAAGAACAGATCATACCTACAACAACCTCACAAACTCCAGTACCTCAAGAGAAAAAAAGACAAGAGACCAAGGGAGGAGGTTTCCCCTTCAGTGACAGAGATTGGAATCAAATAATTTCTGATATACAAAAAGAAGCAGAAGACTAGTTCTCAACCAGTTTTTCAGCAGGAGGATGAGGGGTAGGCCACCATAGTCATGACAGACCATAATTCTTCTATAAGAGGAGAATATAGCTTCATAGGATCTCCAACTTCCTCAACTTCCCAAGATCCCCCAGATACAGCTCAGACATCAAAATCGGTTCAAGACCAGGATGAACCAAATATCTTTGCAAAATATAGAGAAATTAAGAAGAAGAATGAGTAGCTCAAGGCCTCCACATACAATCAATTTAGGAAGTAAATAACCTCTTCACAACATAGGATTCTTCCAGCCTTTGATACAGAAAAGGGGAAAATTCAAATTTCATTTCTTTAAGCATATATTATGTTTCTGAAGACTCTAGTTGATTACAAGAAATATGTTTTCTCCTATGATGCTGAGCAGACTCGCCCCATTGACCAAATAGATATGCATGAAAAAATTGCATAAATGTTGTACTCTACCTTGACCAACACTTCCATGACAGCTTCCAAGTTTCAGGCCTCACTCAACAACATATAGTCACAATTAAAACTTGAAAATATTTCATCTTTCCCTGAGGACACTAGGATCAAATAATTGGTGGACCTGGTAATTAAACTGGGGTATGACCCCAAAGATGTAAAAGCAGCATAAGAGATTGTAAGGAGGAAAAATGTAGAAATAACAACATTTAGGAAACAACTAAAACTTCCCTCAACTGAGGATCCCCAAGCTAAGGAAGTTGGGGAGCTTGAGAAAGAAAAAGAGAACATGTTCAAGATAATAATTGAACAAAGCAACCAGATTAAGGATATGGAAGTGGAGATGGAAAAACTGCTCAAGGAAAAGGAGCAGTCATCACAGCTAGCTATAGTGCCTCTAATATTAGTCCCTATTTCAATATCAACAACACCAGGAGCATCTACAACGATCACAACACCATCACAGAGTACATATTCTCCATATGAGTTAGTTAAATCCAGGGAAGACCTATCCATTCAAGGGTAGGAAATTGAAAAGATAAAGGCTCAACTCAAAACTCTGTAGGATAAAAAACTACAGATAGAAAATTCTTATGTAGTATAGTTGCAAAAAACTCTTAGGCTCACTGTAAAGATTGAATAGTTAGAAAGTGAGTCAGGCATGGGACAGACTTTGGCACAAGAAAAGGAGACCATATGGATAGATATTAATAAGGCCATCAATGAAATATGGCCCTCAATTCAAATTATATTTGAAAAGCAAGAGTTTATTAGGTTATCAAAAGAAGTAGTTGCAGAGATAAAGGCAGATTTGGGACAAAATCCTGGAGAAGCTACAACACTAACAAGGATCTTAAATTCAAAAACCAAGGAGGAGTTGGAATAATTAGAAGTTGTAGATAGAATAAAAACAATTTTAGATGTGAGAAGTGTCCTAACTAAGAGGAACCTGATGTCGCAATTAGAAAAAAAATGTCACAACTTGGAGTCTAGTGTCGAGAAATTTCATAGATAGTATAATTTACTTAATTTAAAAGGACTACCAGGATTGATAGGAAAATTTGGAGACTAGCTGATCAGTTTAAAGGAATCTTACAATATGCTATACACTATTATCCAAGTGTTGACAGTGATGGACCTGCCAACATGTTAAGGGATCTCCATATAATAAGTCCCAATTAGATGTTAGACCGTTTGGTGTAGGAGTCCCAACAGTGGGTCGTAAGGTAATGTGTTGACCGCGATGTCGCATAGAGGCATGTAAGATAACTTTGTTAGTAGCAAGGGTGTCACTGATGTAGAGAGTCAAGGAATGTGTACGAGAGGTTCCAACACTTCGAAGGGAGAGGAAGGTGAAGGTGAGTTCCAGGTTGAAAGGGATCAGTCCCAACTCAGCTAGGAACACACCAAACAAAGGACATGCACAGCTTCAAGCGGAGCAGTCCACTCGGATGTGGTAGTCACAACATACAAGGTAAGATAACACAAACAACACTCACAGACCACTCTAAGATGAGTGTGATGGTTGATATAGCAAGGTTCATGAGAAAAGTCTGTCTGATGTTTTTCAGAGCAGCCAACACGGTTGGTGACAACATTAACAACATATGCAACCCATTAACAACAAGATTCATATATTTGCATAAAAATAAGTTTGTATGTAAGTATGTAAGTTAAAAAAAATATATCATTAAGGCATCCGAAGCAGTCCAACTACAATAACAACATATAAATGAAAATGTGTTGGCTCTTATTATTAAAGAAGTGTAAGTCACAATCATACAATACAACATGTAAACCTGTTAGCCCAACAGTGGAATGTTACAGCCACATCTGCCTTCTCCTCCAAAGAGATGTACTAGCTCCATGCAATAGAGAATCCAAGGTGCGTTACAATACTATCCAACCCTTCTTCAAGATAGTCTTAGTAGAAGCTTGGCTGACCGAAAGCCTATCTAATGAGTTATGAGGGGATACTTATAGAAAAGGGTGGGGTGACCCTTGACATTCCTGTTTGTGACCATTCAACTACCCTCATGACTCTTCACCTACTCTGTGATTGTTACATTCACTCTTGACACTTGACTTACACTTGACATGACTCAACATTACAATGCACATGTATTCATGTGAGACAACATGGATTGAGCAAGCCTTGCAAGACATAACTGACACTCGGTCTGATGTGGTGAGACCAACTCTTTGACATGCTTGTGATGGTGAAGCTGGTGAGCTGATGCCAAGCTTGGTTTTCCATCATGGTGTGCATGTACCTCATGATGACATCTTGCTGAAGCGAACTCTTACCTCCATTGCAACCAGTGCATTGGTTCTACCCCTTCAGCCAACTCGTCTGCTAACATGTGCATGGTCTTCTCGGGTACGGTTGAACCAAAAATACACTGATGCATAGTGTCTGTGATGATCTTCAAGTTTGTGTTGGTGGTCATGCATGTCAACTTGCCGAAGTGCATGTTCAGCCCCGGTTGGACTTGCTTCTTATCTTTGCCTTGGTGAGTGTGTTGAATGGGTTGGATGGCATGCGTGTGCTCAACAACATGTATGATGCTGGATCCTTTGCATGCGATCAACAACTTCTCACCATGTTTTCTCTGTGTTAGCTACTGGGATGGATCCTTAACTTGTATTGCCACGATTTCATCCGTGAGTGCATGTTGCACTCACTGATGTTCTTCTTCCTGCTACAACTCACGGGACTATTTGTGTAGATTCATTTTCTTCTTGAGTTGCTGCTTTAGCACATGCAACTCTTTCTTTGTTCCATCTTCTTCCTTCGCACGATCTTCATGTCACATTGTCACTTCATAGCTTGAGTCTCCAAAGTTTCTTTCATTATCAGTGGATCTACTTGATCTTGCAACTTTTCTCTGCCTCTATGTTGTCAAAAAACTTCCTATTACATTTGGTATGCTGCCTTCAACTGTTGTTGATGATTTTGCTCATTGTGATGCTTCTGCTTGATGTCCTTATCCATGAACAACTTGATGTCTTCATGAGTAGGCAAGCTCATAGACAGTTGATCGACTACATCACCAAGCGTGCTCTGAATGGTGTCTTCGTCTCTGCTCTCTTGGAAGCCATTGTACCTATACTACTGAGAGCCAGATGAACACCTACGATACATAGGCACTTGGAAACACTTATAGAAAGCAATCTGTTAGTCGAAAACTAGAATGAACATGAGAATTGACTTGCAACATGCCTGGGTGAATGATCATGAAGGTTGCACAATTTCAGCCACGCGGTTGGGAGACCAACTGCCAAGACTGCACAAGGCACACTATGGGTGGGTGAGAGACTGACTAGCTGCTAAAACTACATAATGCACAGTCCAGTCTGGCTGATGACTGTTGGGATTGCGCATTGCACAATTCCACCTGGGAAGGACTACTTGCCCAAGGACAAATTTGCGCAATTTCTTGAGCCAAGCAGCCATTGTCTTCCAGAAATGTGCAAAAAAGTCATGTAGGCCAGTGTTGTAGGTTTTAACCCCGTACAGAAATTACCTGCATATGAATTCTAAAACACATAAAATAAACAATGCGAGAGCATAAAACATAAAACACATATACATAGATATTTTCCCTTGGATCCCAAAACTGGGACTACCAGCTTGATTTTTCGTTATGTTCCTTTCAATGTTACAATACATATTTATATATGTCGAAGCATCCAATACCATGGACTGTAAACCATTGCGTCCAAAACCATGGACCGAAAACCATCGCGTACAAAACCATGTGTGAAAATCATGCACAAAACCATAGGTAGGTCAGCCCAACCTAATATACGGTCCAAAAAAAAAAATTCGGGGCACTGCCCCGAACCTCATAGAGGGGGGCTACCTGCACCCCTCAAACCCCCTGTGACCCCATCGCTACGCAATCGACACAATGAAGGGCGGGGGGAGGGGGGCTCCACCCACCCTCTAACCCCCCGGTTAACTATGTGGGCTAGTCGTTTAAAGAATATAACACAACGCAACATCAACATTCTCCCACTTGTTGTTTTCTTTCCACAGGGGGACACAAGAGAGCTTAGTCATTTATTGAGCCCTGCAACGCCCATTGTTTCTCTACACCAAGAGAAATTCTTAGAGCTCACAGATTTTGTCAATGCATCTGCAATATTCTACAAAGTGTCCACCTTTACCAGCAACACCTTTTTGTCTTCTATCATATCCCTCTCAAAGTGATACTGAACATCAATGTGCTTTGTCTTTGAATGCTATTTAGGGTTCTTTGTCAAGAAAATTGCACTTTGGCTGTCACAGTATATCCTTATAGCTCCCTGTACTAACCCCATACTTGAACACAATCTCTGCAGCCAAACTGCTTCCTTGCTTGCATGAGTGGTTGCCATGTATTCTGCCTCTTTAGTTGATAGTGCAACTATAGATTGTTTCTTACTCACCCAACTGACTGCACATCCAAATAGGTTAAACACATACCCACTTGTAGATCTTCTCTGATCTAGATCTCTAGCCTATTCTGCATCAACAAAGCCACGAATATCCAACACTCTATCCAATCCTAGACTTCCTTGGTAGCACAAAATAAAATCACTAATGCCACGCAAATACTTGAAAACCTGCTTCACTGTTGTCCAGTGCTCTTTCCCTAGTTTTGACATAAACTTGCTCAATACTCCCACTGCATGTGCAATGTCTAGTCTAGTATAGATCATTACATACATCAGGCTACTAACTGCACTTGCATATGGAACACGTGACATGTCCTCTTCCTCTTCTTATGTCTTGGGACACTGTTTAGTAGATAACCTCACACCTACAGGAATAGGAACCTTCATCAGTTTACTATCTTGCATATTAAACCTCTGCAGTATTGTCTCGACATACTTCCTTTGGTTTAACCAGAGCTTCTTCTTTGCTCGGTCTCTTTTAATTTCCATGCCCAAAATATAGTTTGCAGCACCAAGATCTTTCATGTCAAATTTGGAGAACAACTGGGTCTTCAAATCCTGGATAATTTCTTCATCATTTCCAGCCAGCAACATATCATCCACATACAAGACAAGATAAATAACATGGTCACCAATTAATTTAAAATACACACAGTGATCTACTTTGTTTCCGGTGAAGCGAAGTCCCCGTATAAATGTAACAAATTGATAACACATCCTTGGCGATTGTTTTAACCCATACAAAGACTTCTTTAACTTGCATACCATTTTTTTCTTACCCTTCACCGCAAAACCTTCAGGTTGCTTCATGTAGATCTCCTCTTCCAGATCCCCGTGAAGAAATGTTGTCTTCACATCCATCTGTTCTACCTCAAAATCAAAAACAACAACAACAGATAAAAGCAATCTAATAGAAGCTACCTTGGCAACAGGAGAAAAAATATCACCAAAATCAATTCCCAACACCTGGGAATAATGTTTTGCTACCAACCAAGCTTTGTATTTCTCCACCTTTCCTTCTGCATTTGTCTTCTTTTTGAACACTCATTTGCTACCAATGGGTTTCCTTCCAGCCAACAAATCCACCAGATCCCAAGCCTCATTTTTGTGCAAAGATGCCATTTCATCAACCATGGTCTCTTTCCAGAGTTTTCCATCCTCTGAATCTACTACTTCCTTCAAAGTTCTAGGATCATCATCAGTAACAGATAAAGCAAAATTTGAACAAAAAGTAGATGGACTATACCTTTCCAGTTACCTTCTTTCTCGAACAGATCTTCTCACACCCAGAGTTTGTGGCTCTTCATCTTCTGATTCCTCCTCTGTTGTAGAGTTTGATTCTTCCTCCATAAGATAAAACTATATCTTCTCAGGTTCCTTTAGTTGGAATTCATGTTTAATAACATTTTTCACCTCTTTGAACACCACATCTCGGCTATACACAACCTTCCTTGTTATTGGGTTGCAAAGCTTATAACCTTTTAAACCATCCTTATACCCAATAAAGATGCACTTTTTAGGTTTACTATCCAAATTGGTTCTTTTCTCATTTGGAACATGTACATATGCATCACATCCAAATACCCTCCGATGTGAAAGAGAGGGTTTCTTACCAGTCCATATCTCTTATGGAGTCTTATCCTCCAACGCTGATGAAGGTGATCTATTGACCAGGTAACATGTTGTCTCCACTGCCTCTGCCCAGAATTCCTGTGCTAACTCAACACCACTGAGCATGCTTCTTGCCCTTTCCATCAACATCTTGTTCATTCTTTCTACAACTCCATTTTGCTCAGGTGTGTATGGAGTAGTCTTCTGTCGTGCTATATCACACTTCTTACAGAATTCTTCAAATTCCTTATTGAAAAGCTCTCCACTGTTATCTATCCTCAACACCTTTATCTTCTTCTCTGTCTAGTTTTCCACCAGAGCCTTAAATTCTTTAAACCTATCAAAGACTTCAGATTTCTTCTTAAGGAAATATATCCATGTATTCCTTGAGAAGTCATTTATAAATGATACATAGCACATAGACTTACCCAGTGATGGTTCACAGGTCCAAACACATCACTCTGCACAAGTTCTAATATATGTTTCACCCTCTTACCACCAAAGGGGAAACTCACCTGATTCTACTTCCCATATACACAATTTTCATAGAAATCAAAATCCAGGGATCTATTATTCATACCTTCTACCATACATTTACCATGAAGTATTCGAAGGCCCTTCTCTCCAATATGTCCAAGCCTTTGATGCCACAACATGGTCTTCTCTCAAGAGACCACTAGATTTTCTACTCCACTTTTAGGAACCACAGAAATGTTACAACCCATCAATAATAGTGCTACCTTGCAGATTGTACATAGTTCCAATCCGAACTCCCCGCATCAATACCAGTGCTCCCCGAACCATGTTGCAAGTATCCTTCTCTAACACTGTTTTTACACCTACATCATCCATCTTGCTTACAGAAATAAAATTTCTGAGCAATGCAGGAATATGCATAGCACCCAGAAGTGTTCTAACCCTTCCACTTTGCAACTTCAACTTTAATTTTTTGTGACCAATGATTCTAGCCTTCCTGTCATCCCCCAAGAAGACATCACCACCATAATATTTCTCATACTCGCAAAACCACTCTCTATGGGGAGTGAAGTGAAAGGATGCACCTGAGTCAATCAACCATGCCTCATGATCTAGAGAAGGAGCATCATCAGATCCCTTTCCTTTGTCAGGAGCTTTAGATTTACAATCCCTTTTGTAGTGCCCTTCCTTTCTGCATTTCTGGCACACCACCTTTACAGGATTTCTTGGAGATTTATATCTCCCTCTAGATTTAGATATCCCACTCATGACATATTTTTGTTTTTGTTCTGGGACCTTCCTCATACAGACAATGCATCACCATTCTATCTCTCCATATTTTTCCGTATCATCTCCTCCGTCAGCAAGGATGAGACTATTTCATCAAACTGTAAGGCAGTTGCATTGCTACCTATTGCAATAACCAGACTATCCCACGAATCTGGTAGAGAACACAACAAACTGATGCACTTATCTTCATCTGAAATTTTAATGTCAACAAATAATAACTGATTTATCACAGTATTAAATGCATTCATATGTACTGTCACCAAGTCTCCATCTTTCATCCTCAAGTTATACAACTTTTCCGTAGGAATAGTTTATTCACCAGAGACTTAGATTGGTACAAAGTCCCTAACTTGTCCCACAAATCCTTCATTGTAGCTTCCCCTGATACATTCAGAAATACTAAATATGAGACACACAATCGTATTATGCTCTTAGCCTTCTGATCCAACTTCTTCCATTCTTCATTAGACACTCCTGTTGGTTTAGTACCTGGATCTACCACAACCCACTGATCTTTATCCACCAACAGATCCTCCATCTTGAGTTTCCATAACTCAGAACTCTGACCATTAAATTTCTCGATCTCTATCATTCCACTGCTCGCTATCTTCTTTCACGACCAGAATCGATCCCACAGATCTCTCATTGAACAGGGTCTACCATAGACCCGAGCGAAACCCCTTAGCAACAAAGGTGTCCCCTTGAAGCCAAACCAACTCTAATACGAAATGTAGGTTTTAACCTCGTACAGAAATTACCTGCATATGAATTATAAAACATAGAAAATGAACAATGTGAGAGCATAACACAAAAAACACATATACATAGAGATTTCCCCTGGATCCCAAAACCGGGACAACCAAATTGATTTTTCGTTATGCTCCTTTCAATGTTACAATACATATTTATAGATGCTGAAGCATCCAATACCATGGAATGAAAACCATCGTGTCCAAAAACATGTGTGAAAATCATGCACAAAACCATAGGTAGGTCCGCCCAACCTAATATAGGGTCCAAAAATAAGAATTTTCCAAGATGTTGCCCTGGACCCCATAGAGGGGGGCTACCTGCACCCGTCAAACCCCCTGTGACCCCCCCACTATGCAATAGGCGCAATGAAGGGGGGGACTTCGCCCCCCCTCTAAACCCCTAGTAAACTACGTGGGATAGTCATGGAAAGAATATAAAACAACCCAACATCAACAAGTGTTGGGAAGGAATACGAAAATCTAGAGAGGAAGGTAAGCCTTCCTTCCCCAGATCACACAATGCAGCCTTGGTGAAGGCAGAGTCCAGGCCAAGGTTGGCCCGACCCACCAATGGCAACTGAAAGTAACTAAGACAGTAAATGCATGGCGACACTAAGTGATAGTAGAAGTGATTGACAATGCATGCAAAACATGAATGAAATATTCAACAAATAGATTAAAATGCATGTGGGTGAGGTAGTTCGCCGGTTGGGCGAATGTCTGTGAAAAATAGTTTCATGCATGCGACAGTAGTGAGATAGCAATGAAAATTGAAATAGAGCTAGGATAAGCTAGAATATAGGAAAAATATAGTAGGCATTTAAATAAATCGAGCAAACAACACTCGCACAAGAGAATACACAAAAAGGGACGAAAATACAGAACTAGGCATGGGAAGCGAGCTTACCCCAAAATAGTTGAGTTGAATGTGTCGACTGCTCTTAGATGTGATGTGGGATGTCAGAGCTACAAGGTTTATGTGAGTCTGGTTGATGATTTTTGATAACATCGAGGTTGTGACGTGCATGCCACAAATCTAGGGGAAGCGACACTTGGAGGGAGGTTTATGAATTGTTCCTTGCATGTAACCTCCAACTACTAAACGTAGATCCCTAAAACAAGGGATGGATTTGCATGCTACCTTGGGAGAAACAATCCATGCATGCAAGTCTTTTTTGCACAGTCCCGGAGGGAATCGATCAACTGAGCTACACATGCAAGAAATTGCTTGACTGCTGGAGAAAAATGTGCATTTCTTGCTAGGAGTTGGGCTGGCTGCCCGAAAGATTTACGCAATTTCTGAGCTAAGCAGCTGGCTGCTACCCAGATTTGCACAAATCCTAGGCTGAACAACCTACTGCTGGGAAAATTGCACAAATCCTGTTGGGAGGGTTGGCTAGTAGGATTTCACAATCTTGGAGCCCAGAAAGCCGTCAGAGAGGATTGCGCAATTTATGGAGGGAAGGTTGGCTGTCCTCCAGAAATGCACAATTTGCAAGGGGAAGTTACTTAGCCTATAGTTGGACCAAGTCTGAGTGAGCAGCCTGCCAAGGGAAAAGATCAAACTGTGATTGGCAGGTTGCCTATGAGCAATAAAGACAGTGAAGCTTGAGGACTTGATGAAGAAGCCCAAGCTGCTATGAAGGTTCGTAGGGAGGCTCCAAAATAGGCTAAGGAAAACTTTTGGAGGGTGGTTGTAGCTTCTACAACACTTGGTGACACACTAGTAGAACTCCAACTCTCTTAATGGACCTTGTTCATGAAAAGCAAGTCTAACACCCCCAGAAGTATTGTTCAGCTCTCAGCTCGTCTTGGCTTCACACTAGCTTGATTGTAAGAAGAAGCATCTACCAGACTCTTGGTTGATTGAGACACATGCCAAGACAAGGAAACACATTTGTTTCGATTGGGGTTGAGGGGTATATAAATGCACAAGAAGTATAGTCGTCAGACTTAATTTCATCTCTGGGGTTGCTCCACTGCCAGCAGGCCTGGATAGTACCCCGATGGAGTCACATAGGAACAAAAGCATGGCTCCATTGCTAATGAGCCTAGTCAGTACCCCAACGGAGTTACTTGCATCACCTCCCTGCGTAGGAAGCCTTTCTCTTCTTTCACCTTATTCATTTTTGATTTTGAATTTTGTTTTTTTACTTTTCATTTTTTTCATTTTTACTATGCAGAACACCTATTCATTTTAGAGGCAGAAGACGGATCCCAACTTATTGAGATCATAAGAGGTTGCTCCAACAGAGAAGTAGTTTATTATATCTCTAACGTGCTTGTTAAGGTTTTCCCCCTCACCTTACTCTACTTGACTGGGCTGACAAGGGTTAACCCAAAAACAATCGACTAGAGAAGGTGACACTAGTTGGCACACAAGTATTGTGTTTTCACCAAGGTTCACTTCACACAGTACGTATTTTCCTTTGACATATCATGGACTAAGAGTAACAAGCTCAGCACACAGAGGCAAGATGACATATAACCAAGTAATCATAGCTGTACAAGCCCTCTTGTACTTTACCCAGCTCGTTTCATGAGTCGCACATGGTTTCATGCAAACTAACCTACGAACGAAACAAGCGAAACAATCAACAAAGCAAAGCAAGAGCAAAAGAAAAGCAAGTAAACAAATAAGCAAACAAGCATGGAATAAAGCAACTGAAATCAAACTCTACTCCTACTCCTGCACTAACGGTGCATGGGCCTGATCACGTGAAGTGATACTTCCAATGCAGCCACTGGCACACTGGTAGACCCATGTTGGTGAAGGCTTATCCTGCGAGTAACCCAGTTATGTGGACCAACAAACAAGAAAGATATAACAATGAAGATAGCCACACTCCGTGTTTCAAAGTGTCCATGGGACATAAGTGAATGCATGTGCATGATGAACAGTCCATGCACTTATCGTGGTGTTGTGTGACACTACGTGCAACTTTGAAGCAAAATCAGACTCTTGATTGTGACATGCAAGTAAACAAAAGAAACAAAGACAACTTGTGTTGTGCACAAGTGCTTGCAATATAAAATTCCTCTAATGCATGAGCAATGCGATCGTGCAATTCGAGTGGAGGAAGTTTGATCTGTGTGTGAGATGGACCTTCGATGCATATAGATGAGTGATGAGGAGCCTTGGGTGATTGAATAGTTTCATGATCAGAAGTGATACTAACCCCAAGAGAGCAAGAGCTTGACATAACCATCAGCTTGGGCTGAAGTGCCTCAATAGTCTTGGGTGTCTCAACTTCATCATCAGGTAGATTATCATAAATCGGTGGCTTTGAAATATCAACTGTGATAGATTCATGATTGTGATAAAAAATGGAAGGAAATGGATCACGACCGCCATGATCAGAAAAATAAATGAATTCTTTGGCATCCTCATGATTAGATGAATCAAATAGAGGGGTAGATGAAAAGTGAACAAACTCATCCTCTGTGTCTCTGAAAAGGACAGATGAAGGATGAAGTGGATTTTCAATGAGTAACTTATCCTCTCTATTGTCAAATGATGGACTAACATCCGGTGAGTCCTTAGAATCTTATGATACAAGTATCATTCAGAACACCACTCCCATCAAGGAAGATTAAAAGCCTTTTAAATAGAAATTGAGGAGAATAAACCCAATTTTACTACCTTTGATAGAAAAGGAAGTCAATAAACTTTTCTGTGCAAAGATCATTGTAACCCTTAGATTTTCGAAATGGGTCTCAAATCTAGTACCTACTATGAAGAAAACGGGTGAAATTAGGCTTTGTGTAGATTTTAGAAATATTAAAAAGGTTTCTCTAAAAGATAACTATCCCCTTCCTAAAATGGATCACATCCTACAAAAGGTAGTTGGCTCCAGTAGAATCTCATTACTAGATGGTTTCTCTAGATACAACCAGGTTCTGGTTCATCCTGATGATCAACACAAGACAACATTTACTACACCATGTGGCACTTTTATGTATGTAAAAATGTCTTATGTCCTTATGAATGTTGGGGCCACTTTCCAAAGAGTAGTGGACATAGCCTTTGCTAATGAAATTGACAAATTCATTTGATTTACCTAGATGATATAATTGTGTTTTCAAAGACATGTGAGGAACACTTGTTGCATTTAAGAGGAGTTTTTGAAAAGTGCAGAAAATATGATATCTCCTTAAACTCTAATAAAACTCTTTTTGGTTTAGAGGAAGAAAAAATCATAGGTCATATCATTTCTAAAGAAGGTATTAGAATTGATCCTAATATATTCGAAGCCATACTGAAAATTGACCCTCCCAGGAACAAGAAAGAAGTTCAATCCTTCATTGGTAGGATACATTTTTTCAAAAGATTTATTCCTAAATTAGCTAAAATTTTAAGATCCATTACAAATATGTTAAAGAAAGATATGGAAATAAAATGGAATATTGAAGCCAAGAAATCCTTTAGTGAAGTAAAGTTAACTTTAACTACTACTTTTTTTTTGATAAGCCCTGACTTTACAAAGGATTTTATCATTTTTTCTTTTGCATCTGAGCATATTATTGCAGCTGCTTTATTGCAGAAAAATAGTGAAGGCCATGAACAACCCATATCTTTTTTCAGCAGAGCTCTGAGGGATGCACCTCTGAGTACAACATTATAGAGAAACAAGCCTTTGATTTGGTAAAGGCATTAAAGGATTTTAGAGTGTACATCCTAATTTTCATATCATATCATTTGTCCCAAGTGTTGTGGTAAAAAATATTCTCACACAGAATGACCCAGATGGTAGAAGAGGGAAATGGATTGTTTTGATCCTAGAGTATGACATTGAGATTAAACCAACCAAGCTCATCAAATGTCAAGGATTGGAAAATATAATGGCCGAGTCCAATTTTCATGCACTTGATATCAATTATATTGCTGCTCTAGATGAACATGAAGAGCTGGTGACTCCCTAACCCAATTCATATTCCCATGTACCTATCACTTCCCAGAATTCATGTCCTGGTGCCAATTTCGCTACATCCCTAATCAAAGGGAAATTGTGTCCCATAATGATGATATCCTTTTCACCATCATTGTAGAAACCATCTCTAAGATGCTACAATTTCCAAATTATCTCCCTAAAGCCATTTTTAGTAGATTCCCTCATGGAAATCTACAAAAAACTAACCTTCCTAAAGAGAGCCAAGATTTTTGATATTTTTCTCCTATAACATGCCCAATTACCTAAGAAAAATACCCCTTACTCATCCTCTATGTTCCTCGAGATGAATAAACAGGTAATTGCCATTATTTCATGTATACTTGGCTATCAATCCAATTAGTGGGTTGATGAGGCCATTTTTGGTTTCCTATCAGTCTTTACAACTAGTGAGAAACCCCCTATTTTCAATTACAGTGAGTTCATTGTAGAGTGAATACATGACTAGCTCCTCAAATTCTCTACTAAGGGGACTTTTAAGTATTCTTTAGTGTTGGTGTATTTATTTCTTTACCATCAAGCATATATGTTTTCATTCTCTTTGTAAAAATTAGATGATCAGAGTAATCCACAGTCTATAATACTTTGGACCTCCTTGGTGAGGAAAAATTCCACCGATTACACTTTCTCTGATTATGTTGATCAATTCCTACATACAGTTGCCATCTTAATAAACAGTGATGTAGAGCCTAGGATATGATAAAAAATACAAATATTTTGCATCTCTATGAGCAGACTAAAACATGGGATTGGTATTTATGGGCGTGAGTTTCCACCCTACACGCTTCCTAAGTTTGTTCCCAAGAGAATCTTCTCATTGGAATATATCAGGTAGATGGTACATATGGATGATTTACATTTTGTTGCAGCGAAGAAGAAGACATAGTTCAAGATCAAGGCACAGGTGGGACCATTTATTGTAACACCATGGTAGCAGGTAAAGAGGCAGATTCAATCCTTAAACAAATGAACTTCAAATTGAGCTTTACCTGGTCATATGACCCTTTTGGAATCATCTCCAAGGTGAGAGTGGAACAAAAAACCACTCCCTACAATCACACTCCAAGTCCAAAGATAGAGGAGTTCATGAATCAAAGTCAATGGGAGGAGAACACACTACAAGAGGAAAAAGAATAGGTCATATCTAGAACAACCTCATAGGCTCCAGTACCTCAAGAGAAAAAATAAAAGAGACCAAGGGAGGAGGTTTCCCCTTCAGTGACAGAGATTAGAGTCAAAGAACTTCTGATATACAAAAAGAAGCACAAGACTAGTTCTCAACTAGTTTTTCAGCAGGAGAATGAGGGGAAGGCCACCATAGTCCTAATAGGCCATGACAGGCCATCATGCTTATATAATAGGAGAATATATCTTCAAAGTATCTCCAGCTTCCTCAACTTCCCAACATCCCCGAGATACATCTCAGACATCAGAATTGGTTCAGGACCAGGATGAACCAAATATCTTTGCAAAATATATAGAAATTAAGAAGAAGAATGAGCATCTCAGCGCCTCCACATACACCGAATTCTGGAAGAAAACAACCTCTTCATGGCAAAATCTTCTTTCAGACATTGATACAGAAAAAGGGAAATGAAAATTTCATTTCTTCAAGCAAAGATTCCATTTCCGAAGACTCCAGATGATTACAAGAATTTTTTTTTCTCCTTTGACGTTGAGTAGATTCACCCCATTGACCAAAAAGACATACATAAACACTCTGGATAAATGTTGTACTCTACCTTGACCAACACTACCATGATAGCTTCCAAGTTTTAGGCCTCACTTAGCAATATATAGTCACAATTCAAAGTTGAAAGGGTTTCATCTTTGGCTAAGGACACCAGGATTAAATCATTGGAGGACCTGGTAATCAAACTGGGGTATGACCCCAAAGATGTAAAAGCAACAGAATAGATTGTAAGGAGGAAAAATGCAGACATAGTAGCATTGAGGAAAAAACTCAAACTTCCCTCCACAGAGGATCCCCAAACTAAGGAAGTTGGGGAGCTTGAGAAAGAAAAATAGAACATGTTCAAGGTAAAAATTGAACAAAGCAGCCAGATTAAGGATATGGAAGTGGAGATGGAAAAAATACTCTCAAGGAAAAGGAGAAGTCATAATAGCTAGCTATAGTGCCTCTAACAACAGTCCCTATTTCAGTATCAACAACAACAGGAACATCTACATTGACCACAACACCAACATAGAGTAGAGATTCTCCAAATGAGTTAGTTAAAGCCATGGAAGACTTGTCCATTTAGGGGTAGGAAATTGAAAAGTTAAAGGCTCAGCTCAAAACTTTGCAGGATCATAAACTACATACAGACAATTCTTATGTAGTATATTTGTAGAAAATCCATAGACTCACTCTAAAGATTGAACAATTAGAAAGTGAGTCAGCCATGGCCTAGACTTTGGAACATGAAAAGGAGACCATATGGATGGAGATTAATGAGGCGATCAATGAAATATGGCCCTAAATTCAAATTATATTTGAACAACAAGAGTTGATTAGGAAATAAAAAGAAGTAGTTGCAGAGATAAATGCAGATTTCGAAAAAAATCTTAGAGAACATACATCACTGATAAGGATGTTAAATTCAAAAACCAAGGACGAGTTGGAAGAGTTAGAAGTTCCAGATAGAATACAAAAAATTTTAGAGGTGAGAAGGGTCCTCACTAAGAGGAACCTGATGTTGCAATTAGAAAACAAAGGTCACAACATGGACTCATCTAGTGTCCAAAAATTTCATAGCAAGTTTAATGCACTTAATATAAAAGGACTACCAAGACTGATAGGAAATGAATACCAACTTATCAGTTTAACTGACTACTACCATAAGTCATACACTATTGCTCGAGATAAATCAAAGTTTGCAGGAATTAAAGGAAGCATCACAGGGAAGGCTTTTCTGGAGGCTATAGAGTTCGAACTATTCATCAAGCACGAGATCAAGCATATGTTTCTTACCAAGCCTACTTTTCAAAAGTATACTAAGGTAGATGATACTTACAAGAAGTTAATAAATTTTTCTATCCCAATTGAAGAATGTTGGGATAAATTATGTGAACTGCTGGAGTAAAACAGTTTCACCTCCGAAAAAAAGATAACAGAATATCATTTCTTCAGGCCCAATCATCAACAACAACATCGAGGATAGTGCCTACAACCACAACGTTTTCATATCTCCTATAATTTTTTTCTATTTTTGTAAAAGAACTTTGAGATATTTTGTAATAAATCTTGATATTTTATGTCAAAATATTTAGATAGAATTTGTATAAATGCTTCAGAATTCAAAATTTTGATGTTGGGATTCGTACTGAGAAAGACTACCATTCATTGTAAAGTTGTTTACTGAGCTCAAGTGGCAATTTGCGTTAATACAAGAAATATGTTACAAGATTCATGTGTCAAGCTATGTGGTGAAGTTCTTCTTACTGTAATCTTTCTTTTCTCTGTTTTCATATGTCTTTCATTTCTTTATTTTTTTTAAGAAGATTAAGTACATAATTTGTTTCAACACACTCTGTTCTAGTTTAAAGAAATAATCAATGTTTTCCACAGGAGCTTAAATATAGAATTCAAGTAAAAATGCTCTATATTTAAAACAATTCTTAATATTTTCTTCCTTCTCCATTTCGTAAACTACAAATATCCAGAAAAATGCCTATCTTTCCCTATTACACATAAGCTTGATATTTCCGCAAATTGATCACACAAAGCCCTTTAATTCCATTGCCCAATGGATTTCCATGTTGTTCCAACCAAACCATTTTAAAAAACAAACCCTGAACTTTCAAATCTAGCCTAAAATCCTATAAAGCAAACAAATCTAAATCTGACAAAGAGATACCTCGTTGAGTTTAGAAGGGCTAGCTTCTAAACTTAAAAGTATTTTTGTGGTTAACTGAGAAATTTCTTTTACAGCCTTAAGAAATTACGGAGCGATAACATCGGCCTCATATTTGATTATAGCCTGTAGTTTTGTTGTACTATAATGTACTAAGAAGAGAGCTACATTTTCTTCCTCTGCCCTTTTTTTGTCTTGTTCTAGCCTAGCGGCCTTCTGATCTGATGTGTAAATCTTGTTTTGGAGCTCCGTGATTTGTTTTCTCATCCTAGCAACATTATGCTCAATCACGGTCACAAATTCATTTCCAGCTAAGGCGATCATATCAGGAATAATTGTAGTGTCAGGAACAATTTCTTTAGTTGTAGTGACTAACAGAGGTTCTACATGGTTTCTAGCATAACATTTCCTCCTCTACTTCCTGATATTGAGGCTAACTTAGTCAAAGGTGAGCTTGGTGAGATCCAGTACCTCTTCTCCTTCTTATTCCAGATTGCCTAGCTCTTGTAGGGGAAGATGTCCTCCAGTGAGGGGAGTAGAAGGAGGAACATCTAATGGAGCTAGTTCATTTTTTTCTAAGTTTGGCTCAGTTGTTTTATTGGTTTCTCCCTGCTCCTTATTTCTTCTTTTCTCTTCTTCCTTCTTCCTTTGCTCTTCCTCTGCTCTTCCTCTAACCGATTCTTCTCTTGCTCAGATTTCTCTTGTTTCTTCTTGAGTTCCTTGGGTTTCCTAAGCTTTACTTCCTATTCTTTCAGCTCTTGTTCTCGCTTCTTCTTCTTCCCTGGCCCTCTGCTCTTCTTGTTTCTTTTCTTCTAGTTGCTTCTTCATTTCTTCCTCTTCTTGTTGCTTCTTATTCTCAAGTTGGTCGTAGTAACCTAATCCTTGTGATTATTTGAGCTCTTCCTCTCTTTTCTTCTTGAGTTCTTGTTTCTTCTTTTCCAAGGCTACGTTCTTTTGTTCCAATGTCTCATTATATCCCCCCTTTTTCGGGTCACTCGAGGCATCTTCTACCTCTTTCTCCTTCTGCTTCTTGAGTTTCTCGGTTGCCTTCTATTTCTCTTGGTTCCTCTTCAAGGTGGATGACCTCTCCTATAAGCTTACATTCTCTTGGGAGTGTTTGAGGATCTCCTCGTCTCTTGCCTGCTGCTCACTGGGGATAAATTCCCTGGTGGCATTATACTAGTTCCTCACTCCATCTTCATGATCTTGCCTGGAATGTGAATATAACTAGTTAAAATTAGCTCTCTTGTAGTGAGTAGCTACAACCTTCTCGGGGTCATACGTACGATATTTTAAGGTCACAAAATAACTCCTCTTTAAAGCCTCGGCTTCTTCCTCCACTTGTTTGAAGTTTTCTACCACATAGGCCCCGATGACAAGAGGGAAGGATGGCCACAATTTCTTCTTTCCTTTGATTAGTATTTTCGAGAAGCCCTACATTATCTGGTAACACACTTCCTGCAAGAGCACGTCATCTATGACGAACCTGGGAAGATCATGCAGGGCCTTATAGGAACCAAAAACTCTAATAAATGTACCCTCCTAGATTGGGAACCAATGTGCCACCTTGACAATGGTTTCCATGGCCCTCTTTGACATACAAGGTGTTTCTTCCCCAAACAATCACTGATATAGTGGAGCAATAAATGACTCAAAAATAACATCAATCATACCCTTATAGTCATGTCCCAAAAATATTGTAATGATGGTGTATTGGGTTGGTTGCAGACGTGTTCCAATTGTAGCTCCAGTTGTCGAATTGGCACCTTGCACAAACTTCATCTAGTAGGTATGAGTCCATATGAAAATCTGGTGGTTGGTCTGGCTCTGAATGCTTAGCTAAAATTATATTTGTCATCAAGGCCAACATAAGAATGTTGGCCCAGTTAAAAAATCTTCCTCGAGTGGCGGAAACGTACATGATGGGGACCCATGTACTGTGGAACACATCACAATATTCTCTTTCGTACAGACGGTTTATCATGGTGGTGATCAACTGATAGAACTTCCTCAATCTGTCCATCTTGATAATTTGGTCAGTCCTAACCTGGAAATTCGACAAGTCCTGCCACCATTCTCTAAGGATATCTTTAGTAGGAGTCACAAAACCAGTGAGCCATTGGGTTTTGATGGTTTCCTCCTTCTCAGGAAGCCTATAGTAAGTAGTAATATTTGCAGAGGTGATTGCTACGAGTGATGCACCAGTATGATCCATTATTGTCCATGAATCTGTGTTTGTGCTTTGTATGATCTAGTCAATCGTCTCAGCTCATGGGAAAACTGGAAGGTGTGATGCTACCTTGTGGAGCTTGGACCTCTTAACATTTAGGTACACGAGGAAGTCCTCCTAGGCCTTTAGTATGTCTATCTTGGCTAACTCCTCATAGATATCCTACAAGGAGAGCCTCATGCTTTTATTAATATTTCAGGTTATGTCCCCATAGATAGGGGGTTCCTTGTACTGATGGATTTCTTGTGAATTGCTCCCAGAGCTTTTATGGGTAGACTTCATAGCAGAAGGTGCAATCTCGTATTCAAAAGAGGAGATGGAGATGCAATCAAGATCCACATCACCTAGCATATTGAATAAATAGTATCACAATGAGAGAGATGGCATGAGAATACAATAGAGTGCTAAAAATTAAACTGTAGCTTTCAGAGACTAAGAGAGGGTCTTCTGGTAGGTCATAGGGGTGAGGAGGTCACAAGGGTCGTATGGAATAGGGAGTGACCTAGAAACTACATAAGCTAAGCCTGCAGTTGCATGGGCATAGGTCACTCAGGACGCAATTCACAAGTCGCATAGGTTGCATTGCCTTAGCGTCGCATAGGTCACATTATTTTTCCTATCACAGGCCTTAGGTCATGCAACTTGCATTTTGGGCAATTCGAGGAGATGAATGTGGCTTCAGAGTGGTCTCTAGAACTCCCCAGGGGAAAATGGACTGGTGATCCAAGTGGATGTTGGTGGCCACCTGCCTATCTCACTTGGACCCCCGTAATTATATCTTTCCATTTTTTTTCATTTTCCTTAATTGTAGCACAATTTACTATTTTTAGTAGTTTCGGGTCTTGAACTTCGAGAGCCATTTTGAGGCCCAAAACGACGTTTTTTTTTTGGGAAAATCGGGAGCAACATGGGTCATGGACCAATTTTTCTCACTCAAAAGTTGTAGTCCTCAGATAGATATTTCTAACAAGGTAGTGTGCGTGTCAAACGAAGATCGTATGCCAAAGTTACGACCCCGGGGAGTTGATGTACCAATTTACCCAAACGGGGCCCACAGTTTGGTATTTCATCTCCTAGGGTTAGGCTTTTGGATGTTTATGGTTTTCCATTGTTTCTCAACAATAAGTAGACCTTCGAGCCTCATTGTAACATAGTTTAGAGGCATGTAGCAGCTACATCTCTTCTCAGAGATAAGCTAACATCGCCCTAGCTGGTTTATTTCCATTTCTATTTGTAAGCATATTTCAGTGTTTTAAATTATTGAAATGAAGTATTATTTCTGCTGCATCTCTATGTTTATGGTTATATTTGTAATTTTTTGCGTTTCTGTTTAAATCCCAATTAATGGTATCAGAACAGTCTAATGTTTCTTTGTTTTTCTTTGCATGTCCCCAAAGAGGTCAGGGTATAAGGAGTTAGGGATTGACCTAGTTGAACCTTTGTGAGATCAGCCTCACAAACCCTGACGATCTCCCATGGAAAATGAAAATAAATATGAGGGGGTAGGAGATCCTATCAAAATCTTGCTCGAAGAAGCCCTCGAGCGGCAAAGGAACACGATGATAGACAACTTTTCCCAGATCCTTCAGGGGCTACCCAGAGGAAATACATCAGCTTCCAACAGCTACTATGGAAATGCCACACCCTTTAAGGTACAAGTTACTTTTGAAATCTCCATCTTCGAGGGTCAAATAGATGTAGATGCTATAGATAAATGGTGAAATCTGCTAGAAGGGTATTTTTTTGTTCATGATTTTTCCAGCGAACAAAAGATCACTTTTGCTCTTCTCAAAGCTGCCCCCCACGTCAAGGACTAGTGGGAAACCTACTGCGAGCACAAGGATGAAAGTACGAACTCACTGTTTTCAACTGCTCCTACTTGGAATTCATTCTAGGACACCATCAAGGAGCAGTATTACCCTATCAAAAGCTATGAGGACAAATACATAAAGTGGATCACGCTGTGGCAGGGAAGGGACCAAGATGTGCCAGAGTTCACAAATATTTTTCATACCCTTCGTACAAAGTTGGGTATCAAAGATTCTGAGTTGCATTTGGTACTCAAATACTGTGGCTACCTACATAGGTACATACAGGACAAGATGGAGTTCCTAAACATCTCCTCATTCAGCACGACATACTGATACACCGTCAAGATTGAGCAGAAGTTTAAACAAAAGAAGCGAGACTTTGGATCTACGAGTTTGAAGATCAAAGGACAAATCCAAGGTGAGGTGACCCAAGAAAACCTGTCAAAGCCGCAGGAGAAGAACAAGACCATGAAGTAAAAGAAGGACATAGGAAAGTGGTGTGAGTTCCATAAGAGCCCCACTTATAACACAAGTGAGTGTCGGACTAAGAAATCCCTGATGGTTGAGTTGAAGGCTTCGAAATCATATGCATGTTCCGAACCTGAGTCAGAACTCAACAAGGGGAATGACAATGGGAAGCAGATCATTGATGTGGAGCCCAGAACCACTGTTGCCACCACCAAGATCCAGAAGAATGAGCCTGAAGATCTAGAGGAGGGGGAGCATCTTTTCCACTCATATATGTGGGTGAAGGGTTCACCGTTGCAATTCATTGTTGACAGTGGGAGCCAAAAGAACCTCATTTCAGCAGAGGTCATGAAGCGGCTGGGACTACCAACCATACGCCACCCGCAACTATACAACATCGGGTGGCTTCACCAAGGACGAGATCTCTGATTCTGCTAGCAGTTCCACCTTCCCTACAACATCAATCCCTTCACAGATGAGGTATTGTGTGATGTTGCACCACTTAATGTTTGTGATGTATTATTAGGCTAACCATACTTGTGGAAGCGACATGCTATATATGAGTCAAGGCCTCACACTATTATTATTTCTTTGTGTAATACATTATACAGGATACCGGAGGTAGCCCCACCTACCACCACTTCTTTGATCTCTGCTAAGAAAGGCAATAAGATCATCTCCTAGACTAGGAAATTTATTTTCTGTCTGGTTCACCCTAAAAGTAAGGGGAAGATCATAGCCACATCCAGAGCCCTCAGGAAGGGTCCCTCCATGCAACAGAAGCAGGTGGATACGATCATGAAAGAAGATAGGGACATCTTCTCCTCACTCATAGGGGTACCATTGCACTAACAGGTCAAGCATTCATTCGATCTAACTTCAGGAGCACCTCTACCCAACGGGTCAATCTATCGCCACTCCATTATGGAAAATGTCAAGTACAAGCAACGACATGATCAACATCGGGTGCCATATGCAGAAAGAACGCCTTACAAGAGCCCATCAGAAACTCAGACCACTCCAATATGGTCCTTACACCATTAACAAGGTTGTGGGAAACAATGCTTTGAAGCACAACATTCTCCCATTCTTTGGCTTGCACTGAGTGTTCAATGTGGACTGCCCTTGACCATGCTTCCCACCATTACTGGACACATCAGAGGTTGTAGAACAACGCACCAAGGACCAAGTTCAGCAGAAGTTTCCTCATCTCATGGAGGAACTCAACGCAATGCGGACCATTTCTTCCTAAGAGGGGAGGAATGATCTAGGTGGATGTTGGTGGCCACCCTCGTATCTCACTTGGACCCCCACAACTGTCTCTCTTTTTTTTTTATTTTTCAGTTTCCTTAATTGTAGCACAATTTACTATTTTTGGCAGTTTCAGGGCCTGAACTTTTGGAGCCGTTTTGAGGCGCAAAACAACATTTTTTGGGAAAATGGGGAGCACTATGGGTCATGGACCATTGTTTCTCACTCAAAAGTTGTATTCCTCGGATAGATATTTCTAACGAGGTATTGTGCACGTCAAACGGAGATCGTATGCCAAAGTTACGACCCTTGGAAGTTGATGTACCAATTTACCCAAACAGGGCCCATAGTTTGGCATTTCATCTCCTAGGGTTAGGTTTTTCGATGTTTAGGGTTTTCCATTGTTTCTAAACAATAAATAGGCCTTCAAGCCTCATTTTAACACATTTTAGAGGCATGTAGCCGCCACATCTCTTCTGAGAAATAAGTTACCATCGCCCTAGCTGGTTTATTTCCATTTATGTTTGTAAGTATATTTCAGTATTTTACATTATTTAAATGAAGCATTATTTCCGTTTCATCTCTGTATTGATGGTTATATCTATAATTTGTTGCGTTCCTGTTTAAATCTGGATCAATTGGCTTGCAGGGATAGAAAGTTAGCTTAGGATCAGGAATGGGCACATGAGAAGCTTAGGGAGGTTCATAAGACTTCATAGACATTCAGTGAGGGTTTACAATAAAAAAGGGGTTAGGTTGTGGATAAAACCCGCTCAGTTGGGAAACTGTAGAGTCAAGGCTAAGGAAGATGACACCTGGAAGAAAAACATGATTGTTGGGGAAGCGAAAGGTCACCTACCTGTAAAATTTACGCACGTTGCTAAGTCGTAGAGCCTCCCTACCTTTCGTGTGACCAAAGAAGTGTTACATACTGACCGGTCAAGGCTAATATATATATTTTTGGTCACACGTGTGGGGGTTGCATAGGTCACATGGCCTAAGTTGGGGAAGTGTGTGACATTTTCGACTTTTGTGACCTTTGTGACCCCAAGGGTCACTAGCTCGCATTGGTCGCAGAGGTCCCTTGACTGGGTGATGAGACCTATGTAACTTAGCAACTTACTGGTCACATAGGTCATGGAGGTCACGCATCATGTTAGGTTATCCCATTTGACTTATGCGACTCCACAATTTGGCGAGTTTGCATGGGTTGCATGAGTCACAAAAGAGGAATTAATCGCATCATGGTGTTGCGATTGGGTGACTAGACTTGGTTAAGGAATTGGTTTGGCTCATGAGGGAGAGAATTAGGTTCTTTTGTGACTGTTCTAGTTTTTTGGGCTTTCGAGCAGAATCTAAAGATGGGAGGAAGCTATGGAAAAGGTAAAGGGGCTCCAAAAGTTTGAAGAGTTGGAAATTTTGGAGGAGTTGTGGAAGCGGCTACAACAATTGCTGTTTCACTAGGACTCCAGGATCTCAAGACATCTCATGGCCTGGCTTAAGGTGGAACTTGAAGAGTGTTTCCCCATATAGTTGCGGGTCCCACTAATGATTCTAGGTCTCTCCTTAACATTGGTTAGTTGTCTTAGGTTGTTAAAACTCGTCCCTTTAACACACACAAAATGATATTAATTTCGGTTGGTTAGAGGGGGGGTCGAGTTAATGATATGAGTTTTAAGGCTTTTTAGTATAATATTTACAGTACTCCGGTGTTGCTCCACTGCCAGCGAGCCTGAATAGTATCCCGATGGAGTCACTACCTAGAAATCACAAACGTTTCTCCATTTCCAGCAGGCTTGTACAATACCCTAGTGGAGTCATTGCTTCACCTCTTAGCATAGGAAGCATATCTCAGTCCTTTATCCCTTATTAATTCATTGATGTTCTCATTGGCACTTATTCAGGTGTGCTTATTTGCACTTGTTCATGTGGCTATGTAAGCATGGGCGGATAAGGGATCTCAACTTATTTGACTTGCAAAGAGGTTGTTTCTGATTGTTCAGAGACCTTATTGTTTTTCTGAAATATGTATATGCTTAGAATTTTTCTTCACCATCCCCCACCTTTGAACCAACAGGTAATCTATAAAATTGCACAATTCATGCCAAGTCAACAGCTAGGATAGACTGGCGCAAGATAGGGGACCACTGAGGACATCAAGTTCCCCACTACAGTAAGTTTCAATACTCTACTTTGGTCACGGCTTAAATTTTGATCAAAAAGGCGATTCCAGAGAGAAACCATCTGAGACAAAGTGTAGGGATACTTCAACATTAGGTCGACATGCCAAACTCTTATTCAACGCAAAAGAAAAATCAAAATAGAACTAGAAAATACAAACTAATGGAAAAGTAAGATCAAAACGGAACTATAATACAAGGTGTGTTAGCAGCCATAAGAGCTGCTAGGTGAAGTAGCATTTTGAGATCTTAGCCATTCATAGGAATGGGTTCAACCCTCCCTCCTAGAGTTTACAACTTATAGGTGTGTTGGCCAATTTTCTCTTTGACTTGGAAATGATCGTTCCATAAGGCTTGGAATTTGTTGTGTTTTCCCTTGTCCTCATGGGCTCTCTCCCACTTAAGAACCAGGTCCCATACACTGAATTCGCAGGTTCTTGTGGATTTCTTGTCAAACCACTTCTTAGTTCGGTTTTGGTGAACGGAAAACTTCTGCTTGGTATTTTTTCTTTCCTATTCCAGTCTAAGGAGCACATTGATGTAGTTTTGAATGGTAGGGCAAGGGGAGCCTTGTGATTCTTGCGACATTTGAAGGGTAGAGAGGTAGAGGTTCGGTGGTAGGATGGCTACTTTCCCATAAACTAGAAAATAGGGGGATGTTTCAAGGGATGGTTTAGGCATAACCCAGTCAGCCCACAAGGAATATTTGAGGGCATTGTGTCAATTTCTTTGGTGTAATAACAAGGTCTTCTTGAGGATGTGGATGAGGTTTTTATTGGTAGATTCTACTAGGCCATTCCCCTGAGGGTAGTAGTTGGCTGAGTGTTTTCAAATAATGTTGTTTTCCAAAGAAAAATCATATAGTCGTAAAGAAGAAAAATATGTCGCATTATCAAACACAAGTGAGGTTGGAACACCGAACCTAGCCACGATGTATTGATAGACAAAATATATTACCTCCTCATTGTTGATTTTCCATAATGGAACTATTCGACCCACCTAGTGAAATAGTCCATGGTCATGAGTATATACATATGTTTCTTTGATGAGTTTGACATGACTTCCCAAATGACATCCAAACCCCATTGTTGAAAAGGTTCTTCAACCACTATGGATTGGAGAGGGGTAGACGACTGAGCTTGCCTTCCTGTGTGCTTCTCACTAATGGGGCATTTCTGAGCATAAGCATGCACATCTTTGAAGAGCATGGGCTAGTATAATCCTACTCCTATGATCTTTTGGGCAGTGATGTTGCCAACATAGTGGCCCCTTATTGGTCTATCTTGCAACTCCTTCAATTCCCACTGGGCTTCGTCATATTCCAAACATATGATTAGAACACCAAGGTGGTATCTTCGAAACAGGTTACCTTGAACCATTTGATATGAAGCAGATTTGAGCCTTATTTCCCTCTTCTATTTTGTGGACAAGGTAGAAGGTAGGGTCCCTTTGCTATAGGGATTAATGCACGAGTGTTTTGTGACATAGAAACCCTCAAGGATCTCCCTAGGATCCTTGGAAAATAGTCAGATTAGTTGCAACTATCACAAAGATGCATGCATATCTATCTTTAACAAATGAATATCAAAGTGGGAAGAAGGACTTATTACCTCAAGTCTTAGTGTGGTGTTGCTGGAGAACGCAGTGTAACTAGGTGGAAGACCCCTGAGCCAACTCTAGATCAAAACCTGCACATAGATAAGACAAGTGTAATATCACAACATAAAACCTTAATAAACAATGCATGAACATATAAAGATATCTAGTTGCATATATCTAAGCCACTCATAATAATGACATTGCATAAACATATAAACAAGTTATACTTCCAACTTCGCGGAGTAGACAACACAATTGTCGTTATATATTGATATAGAAAGAGTGATTACAACCATCGGTTGTATCAACCTTCCCTTACCCCTCAAGATCCTCTCTCTCTCTTCCTTCTTAACCTCTTCTAATGCCTTAATCAGAGACTATGCTCGACAGTCAAATAGGAAATCATTTCAAATGGTTCGACCTCTTCCATAATGGCCCTAACCTTGCATATATAGCACGTGAGGATAGGGTTGCCAAGTCCTTCACGAGTTCCATTAGGAAAAACCAGTGATGTTTCCATGCCTTTGTGCTCTTTCCCATTTGTAGACTCCATTGGGAATTAGTAATTCCTCCAAACATGTTGAGTTCTGATGTTTCCCTTCTTTTGTGAGCTGACATAAGAGATAATCGCGAGAGATTTCTTGATGAACTTGTTCCCTTGACCCATAGAAAGTCATTTAGGTTCACTAATGCTCTTCCTAAGGTAACAGAAAGAGTTACCCTAGGAACTAATCCACCCTTAGCCTTGCTAGGAAGCTTTATAAAGTAGGTTGCTAGTGCCTAGACAGTGTTAGCTTGACAACTGGGCTTGTGAACTTCGTCAGTCCTTCAGTCATCATGTCTTTCTCCTTTGAGTTGCTGAGGAGGTCATTTTCTTGTATAACAGATGCCCCCTAAAGTATGAGATCAGAGGTTGCGATGATGGCTGAAATACTTTATATTTAACTGTCCTTTTCCTTTGGAAAAAAAAGAAAGAGGATCGGAGCTTCAGGTGGTACAAGAAACCTGATGCAACACATATATATAAAACAACTAAAATCATGTCCTAAGACGGGCATCCCACGCTCAGTAGCTATGTCAGAGTGATTTTATCACTAAAGATATATGATGATGCTGGCCACTGATAAGCACAATGCAGAACCTATGTCATAATAGGATCATTCTGATTAGATGTCTCGAAAAAAAAAAAAACACAACTTGGAAGAGGAAACAAGGTTGAGTGATGTAAGCCTCTACCTAAGGTGCTGATTTTTGCTTCATGCAACAACATAGATCGATACATGTGAATAAAGGCATTGAGGTCGAACATGCATGAAATCATTTGATTACCAGTCAATAATGGAGACCATTAATAGACACAAGGATGGCCACCGATATGGTGATGGTATCCAAGATGCATAGTACAATCTAGTGAGTGTGAATAATGTTTTTGTCGTTTAACACTCATAGAATCGTTTAACCAAGAGTCAATAATATAAACCCATGACCAAACACAAGGCAACCTTCCACTGATGTTTGCAAGTGCTAAGGCACTTAATTGTTTGTGGGTCTTCTTCCAATATATAGTGTTGAAGTCGATAGGTAGAGACCCATCGAAAGGTAGGCAATAAGGTGTCCTACATCAGTCGACATGAAACGGGACAAGAATGATTGTTTTTTGAAGAGTATTTTGAGCATTGGGTCAAAGAGATAGAGGGCATGATGATAGGATATGCTTGATGGTTTGATGGAGGAAACAAAAGATAAAGGTTTTCCCTTGAACAATAGAAGGCACGACACAGTAGTTTTAACCATGCAACACTACACTCATGAACACCAAAGAGTGTTAGGATACAGAGATGCAAGAACATCGGGGTATATAAGCTAAACTCATAGGATTGTAAGGTTCATATTGAGGGACCCTCACAAGGAAGGTCTATCTGAGGGAGTGTCGCGTTCAAGAGAGGAACTGCTGCCAAAAAAATATTTTCAAAATAATGAACACAAAGCAATTGTATTGTCCATTTTCCCCATCTGATTAGTTTAGTAAGTCAAGACGGGTAAACTCATTGTTGGTCTTTTCATGTTCTAAGATTCTGAAAAGATCATAAAAGAGCGACTATATCCCCTATCTAATTAGTTTAATGAGTCCAGATAGGCAAACTCATTGGTTTTTTCATGTTTTGAGAGTCTAAAAGGATCGTAAAGATTGACTCCATTCCTAATATATTTAATATAATGAGTCCACATGGGACAACTCGGTGGTATTTTCATATTTCAAGAGTCTGAAAATATCATAAAGAATGACTCCAGGGTGGTCCCTTTGTCATAGTTGTTAACCGGGTGCGACAAAGGTTTAATAGTATACCCGAAAAAGTTCCTTTTCCGTAAGTTAATCTACTGAGTCTAGATAAAGAGAAACCTATGCTCAATATATGTTTGCCTCATTTTGTTATGAGTATGAGGAGACAGAGTAAACTCGATATTGATTGTGAAATTTTAATCACGCAACAACAAACTCAATATACCTTCATCGAAATTTAACGAGTCAAATGAAGAAAGCTCAAGGTATCTTTCTCAGTTTAATAAGAGAGGAAAAAGAGGTAAAATAACTACTCATTCCTTCTTCATAGTTTTAACAAGCCCGAAGAAGAGGAAAAATTGGGGATTTTTAAATTTAAGAGCAAGAAAGAGTCCTAAAAGATAAAGTGCTCATATCATTGTCATAAGTGTTTAATGAGCCCGATGACAAAAACTTGAGGTTTTTTCAATTTAATGAGTGATAAAAATTCCTAAAAATAATGCTCAGAGGTTCCTCATAAGTTTTTAACAAGCCTGAAGAAGGAAATTGGGTTTTTTTCAATTTTATGAGCAAAAAAAAAGTCCCTAAAATGAATGCTCAGTCGATCTTTTTCAATTTAGTGAGCTAGAAAAAGAGAGAAAAAGAGTTTCTTAGACCGTCATCGTAGGTGTTTAACAAGCCTGATGATGAAAAACTTGGGGATTTTTTAGTTTAAGAGTGAGAAAACATCCCATAAAAGAAAGCCCTCATTGAGAATCGAACATGGTCATTTCTGTTGTTCACTAAAATTTCTTTTATCAAAACATGAGCAATTTTTGCCACTATGGGGTCATGGTGCCTGATAAATATCATAGGAAATAGACTACTTCTACTTTAATGAATTCAATTAAGATAAGTCATGTCTCCAAAGTGACTATAAGGGAGTTTTTGAGCCTCCACTTTCACCATTTGCATCATTTAAGAGCTAAAGAGGAGCAAATTTTCCACGAACGATTGCGGGCACTCCGGGTGACAATTCAATGTGCTGTTAGTCCCAGGTAGATGCCAAAACCCTTATCTTGCATTATTAAGCATTTTTTATCTTCTTTTTAGGTGGGTTTTTAGATATCTAGGGAGCCCTAGCTCATTTATCGCGCCTAATGCCCCCTTCCATGTCTGTAGGGAGTGTTAAACACACTTTACGACCTGGGGGAGGGCGTTAATCCTCCCTGCTTTCCATAAGGGGGGAATTAGTGCTTGAGGGCACACTCTAAAACCCCAGCAAGTGTTTTCTTGAGCTTTTTTGCCCCATTTGCACTGATTTTTGGGTTGATTTATGCAGGTTTTGAGCCATTATGACTAGTCTATGGAGAGAACGGACCCATGATCTACATGAATTGCTTATGCGAAATGATCTAGCTTGCATACTTGCATTGCACTAATGTGGTTTGATGAAGTATGCACAATTGGACTTGATGAAAGTTCAGGAGGACCATTTGAGATGGATTATTCAGCGCTGGGATGAACACGAACAAGTGTTCAAGATCGAGGACCATGAGCTTGCTATTGACCGAGATGACATATATTTCTTGACAGGTTTTTCGTGTAGAGGAGCACGGGAAAACTTGACCAGTGGTAGGCCCAATCCCTGATCCACTTTGGAGCCGGTCTGAGCTTATTGTATCCCTTAGAGTGGACTTGTTACCAACAGAGTCCCTATAGAGAAGATCAGGTCCAAGTCTATGAGGGCCATTTTATGGATGATTGTGCACTTGGCGGGGTCTAAAAGTCCCCATGTTGCGAAAAATGCCCAACTGTTGCATGGAGATGACTATGTCCAGCCACATATCCTCAACTGGTGCGAGCCGATGCCTCATCATTTGAAGGCAGAGTTGACTACATGTAAGACCCAAACCCATCAAAGTTTTGGGTATGAAACTCTCATTGTATCCTTCATACTTAAGAGAGTGCCAGTTCTGCGACCACAGATGAGCTTAGGTCCCCTCAATCAGAGGGACCCTAAGCAGAGGTGATGGGCATTGCCCGATCCTCGCATAGGAGGTGGACCCATCCGAAATTTTTTCGAAGAGGATTTATTCGAATGGCTTAGTGGTTAGATTGTGATAATAGATGACTATGCCTACGAGGGCATGGACTTTAAAGGTGATACTGACTTGATTTTTCCACCTGGTACAAACTAGGGGCCTCAAGGTAAGAAGGTTTATTTGAGAGTACTTAAAGTATTTTTAAGCTTTTGAATGTTTATGTTATGTTTTTTTTTATTTTATGGGTGAACAAGTACTGAAATGAAGCTTTTTGCTTGACACAGATGTGGCACTGGTGCGACCTGCAGACGAGCCTCACCAAGTGAAGTGTGGTGGTAAACTTCCTGAAGGTGGGGGTGATGATGAGAGTCTTCGCGAGGTTCTGAGGAACCTGGAGGGATTGAGCATGGGTGTTCTCCCCCTTCTTATGAGGGAGATTCCCGCTCACATGCAGCGACACACAGTTGGTGTGCCTGAGCAGTTTCTGGTTGCTCTTCAGAGGATAGCTAGAGTTGTATTGTCTTTTCATGAGGTGTAGGCTCTATTAGTAGACACATGGTATAGCCAGTGGGTGTTTATAGCTAGGCATAGTAGCCATTTTGTACTTAAAACACCCACGTTTTGTGAAATTTTCTAATGTATCAGACTGAATTCGATATATATATATATATATTATATAATATATATATATATATTATATATATATATAGATAGATATATATATATATATATTGGTATTTTATGATGTAAATATTTTTTAAGTGTTTTTGTAAATTTTTAATTGTGTAAATATTTACTTTCATACATGTATCTAAAATGAATGGGAAAAATGCCAATCTAACACATCATTTGCCAGTGAATTAGTAACTGAATTAAATTCTCGAGGAATGTGTTCATATGTAATAAACTCAAACTGACATTCCAAGGGTCGTACCCTTAAATAATGATGCAACAAGATTGGATTACGAATGTGATAAAGATTTGTCAATTTCATAACAATAAGCTGAGAGTCTAACCTGACCACCAGATTGGAAATGTCCCTTGATGATGCTTCAGTGAGAAGTGAAATTATGGACATGTACTCAGCAATATTATTGGTGGTAGTGCCAAGAAAGACTCCCCTGGAAAAAATTAGTTCTGACTCAGGTGTGTAAATGACCCAAGTAGTTGATGCAATGTGTCATGTGTGACGACTGGCACCATCGGCGTATCCTACGTATGCTAAGGGTAATGAAGAAATTTGCATGACAAGAAATATGTATGTGACAAATACTTCAAGAAATACCAAAAAATCTAGTCACATCAAAAAGAAGAAAAACTTATAAATACATAAAATTAAAAAGCACATGCCTAATGTAATGCTAGAAATAATACTTTTTCAAATAAAGCTCGTTTTAGGGCTCAATGAGTGGGACTCCTTCCCAGTCTTGAAGTTCATATGCCCCTTTTGAGAGGGCTTTTGCGACGACATATGGACCGAGCCATAAGGGTTGAAGCGTTCCTGCCCCCAAAGGTCATGTTTTTTATCATAGAGTAAAACAATATCTCCCTCTTGGTAAGAACAAGGCTTGACCTTTTTGTTGTACTAGGCTTTGACTTGACGCTTGTGGACTTCGAGTGCCAATTCGGCATCTCGACGGGTTTCATCTTGTTGATTAAGGTATAGTAGGTGCTCTTCTTCGGCAGTTGTGTCGGGCAAGAGTTCAACAACAATTTGTAAGGGAGGGATCTAACACTCGATTGGTAAAACTGCTTTCAGGCCGTAAGCTAGTTGAAAAGGTGTAAAGCCTGTAGCAGTTTTTACTGAAGTTCGGTATGCCCACAACGCAGGATATAACGTTCGATACTAGTGGGTTTTATGATTCCCTACTAACCTTCAGATCATGGTCTTTAAGACACCATTGACGGCTTCTACTTGTCCATTAGCTTGGGGGTAGTAAGAGTATGATTGATCCTAGCGAAAATCAAGCAACGATGTTAAGTCAGACATCATGTGATTATGAAAATGAGACGCATGGTCTGTAATGATCGTGTGGGGCACACCGAAGTGACAGATGATCTGATTGAATAGGAATAGTGCTGCAGTTTCTCCATCGGCCTAGAAAGTGGGAAGGGCTTCGGCCCATTTCATGAAATAGTCCACAGCTACTATAATGTAGTTGTGTCTGACAGAGGAAGTGGGGTTGCAACCTACGAAGTCTATCCCCCATTTGGAAAAGTGGTTGATGGAGATAACCAGGTGCAATAGGGCTGGAGGAGCTCGCATTCTTTTGTAAACACTTGACAAGGGTGACACTCCTGGATAGCCTTGATATAATCTTTGAACAAGGTTGGCCAGTATTAGCCCGTGCATAAAATTTTCTGAGAAGTAGATATTCCAGAAAGATGACTGCCACATGCCCCATCATGGAATTCATTTAAAACATGTTCCACCTCTTCATGAATGAGGTAACGTCGAAGAACTGTATCAGCGCCACAGCGATATAAAGTATCATTGAGCACTAAATAGTGCCGTGCTTGGTGGCAGATGCGATGATGGTCACCTGACAATAGTTCAGGGCAGAAACATTGCACTTGGAGGTAGACAAGAATGTCACCATACTAAGGGTTAGTAGAGTCGATAAGATAGACAGCTTCATCAGGGAGAGGATCGTGGGCTATCTCATTAGGATTGACAATGGGAAGATCTGAAAAAAGTTCGGCGAAGACTAAGGAATTTTTCACCTTGGTAGCGGTGAAAACCAAATCAAATTGTTGGAGGATCATGATCCATTTGGAATATTTCTCTCAATGACTCAATGAGATAAAATGTGTCTCGTGGGATTCTCCAAGGTGATGACAATAGTTCTTCACAGTAGTATGTAATGTCGGAAGTGGTTGACAACAGAGAAAACTGCCAAGGACAACTTTTCCACACGTGAATATCTAAGTTTGGGCCCAACCAGGCCTTTTGATAGATAATACATCACATGCTCACTTAGGTCATTATGAGTTTGAACAAAGACCATTCCTAGAGAGGATTGCAAGGCTTCTAGGTATAGAAGAAATTCACGCCCATAGTTGGGAGCACTAAGGAGTGGGGCTCATATAAGCACCTTTTTCAAGGCTTCAAATGATCATTGAGATTGATCATCCCACAGGTACGGCATTCCCTTCTTAAGAAGGCACATAAAGCCTTTCATCAACTTAGCATAATTTACGATGAACCGTCGTAAGTAGTTTGCTTTCCCCTGCAAATTTTGGAGCTGCAAAATGGATTGTGGTTTGAGCAATTGAGTAATTACATTTACCTTATTAGGATCAACCCTAATCCCATACTTGGAGACAATGAAACCATGTAAGCATCTAGACTCGAAAAAGAAAACACATTTATATGGATTCAAACATATGTTATAGAACCTGCACCGAAGAAGATAGCTCGTAAGTGATCTAGGTGTTGAGCTCGCTTCTTGGAATGGGCTGAAAGGTCATCCAAGTAAGCTTGAACAATATGTTTGATATCGTGAAATGTGTAGTCCATGGCCCTTTGAAATATTTCTCCAACATTCTTTGAAATGAATGGGAGTTTTCGATAGGAAAAGATTCCCCAAGATCAAATGAAGGTAGTTTTGTGTTGGTCTACTAGTTTTATGGAAATCTGGTTGTAACCCGAGAAACCATCCATGAATTAGAATGATTCACAACTGGTGTAGTCATCGATGATTTGGTCGATGAACGGTGTCAGATAACTGTCCTTTGGACACGCGGAATTCAAGTCTCAATAGTCAACACATACACGGATGGTACCTTGTTTCTTACTGACACGAACTAGATTGGAAACCCATTCCATTAAGGGAATGAGGTAGACGAAACCAACATGTAACAATTTTTCCACCTCAGTCTTGATGGTTGCAGTTTTGCAGGGGTGGACTGGTCGAAGCCTTTGGTGGACAGGCTTGGCATTGTTATATATCTTGATCTCATGCTTGAAAATAGATGGATCTATGCCAGGAATTTCCTTGTAAGACCAAGCAAATACATCATAGAATTCATTAAAAAGGCAAGTGAAGCTTGCAACTTCCTCAGGAGTGCAATCGGCTCCAACCTAGATGTTTTATACGATGCCTGTCTTAATAGAAATATTGATGAGCAATGTCTTTGAAATATTTCCCATGTTTCATTCTGAGTCCAGAGTTTGGATAGTCGTATAAGGTGAGGAAATGATCTCAAGTGTGTCAAATGACAGGATTTAAAGAGGCATCGTGTCCAATTCAGATATCGAAACATGATGGTGAGAGTGCTCCCAAGGTCGCTCTTCTAAACACATGATCTCTCTAATAGCTTCATCCGAATGTAGGAATTGATTGAGGAGATTTAAAGAAGGAGTAGTTATGGGAGGGGAGGTGGTACCATTGGCCGTGACCAAAATGACCGAAGATCTAGATGTAGATTGAATGGCTTGGTAGGCCAATTCAGCTGGTGACAACGACATTTGTTCTTCTTAAGTGTCAATGTCTGAAGGGGCCAGGAGGATCCAAGGGTCGGTCAGTTTGTGAGGAATGGATGAAACCATAGAGACCGTTTATGGAACCGCGGGTGGTGGAAGAGGGAAACAACCCATCAGGGAAGAGCCCTTCAATAGACGGTATCAATACTGACGTAAAAGTTAGGTACACCACCCACTAAGGGTATAGAGCCACTAGGTAACGGGGAATAATCAGGGGTGCAAAATGGCAACTGGTCCATTGTGAATATCTTTCCATCCAATGGGAATAGGATGATGCAAAAGATAGTAGACATAACGGCAGTCATGGTGCAAGTCCAACTGTGACCCAACAATAGATTATAGTCGAACTTTCTATCTGCAACTTCGATGTCCACCGTTACCATTTTCCCATTCAAAGTGATGGGTTAGCTAGCTAGGTAACATTTTGGGATAAAAGTGTGGCCATCGAAAGCTTTAAGGGAATTTGATGGCGGGGATAGGGTTGGAGAACCCAAAGTGAGCCACCATGAAGCTGACATGATGTAGGTTGAAGCACCTTCGTCAATGACAGTTCTATGTACTCCTTACCCTTTCGAAAACATTTGCACCTAAAATGAGAGCTAGTGTGAAAGGGGAGGTTTACATTTGTCCATGTCGAAAATTGCAAGCATGGAATCCTGAGGGTCGACCCCACCAATTGCTAAAAGCAAAGCTTTCCTTTGTGCTAGATAGGTTTGTAATACTTCGAGTGTTGACATAGCTGATGGTGCTTGTGCCAAATCTTCTATAATACTGTAGTTCTGGGTAGCACATGTAGATGTGTTATGTGTTTTGTGACTAAGTGCCCCTTTTGGGAGGCAAATCACAAGATCAACAACCAGTCTTTCGATATGCAGATCGTTAGGCATCGGTGGGTTTTGACTCAAGGAGGATTCCTCTTCATTAGCGACTAGAGCTCCATAAGTTTTGGTTATGTTTTGAATATCTACCATTTCAAAGGTGTAAATAGTAGATGGTCCTTCACCAGCTGAAGGATGATGTGAACCATCGTTGCCCCCTTGCAGGGGTTGGGGTTGGTTTGTGATAGGATGTTGTTGTTGCTGAGCAGGGAAAGGATTATTTAGGACCGCAAGGGTCCTGCAGTATCCCTTTTAGCAATGAAATCTGTGCACTCCTAAAGATGCAGACAATGATATGTCATGTGGTCTTCTGTATAGATTTTGCAAGGGAATTTGGCGGGTTTGTCTTTTCCATTTTCAGAGGGCGTAGCAGCCTTCTGCTTTGGGTTGTACTGCTTTGTTGAGTGCTCTTCAGAAGGAGCAGTCTTTTTCTTATTCTTCTTGTTCTTACCACTAGGATTTTGTGTAGACTGCACAGAGTTTATCACGGTGGTAAGAAGAGCAGTCAATTTGGTAGAGGGGTCAACTAACAACTAGGCAATGTGACTACTGAGTTGTTTTACAACAGCCCCAGAGGTAGTGCCGATAATACCATTGGGGTGCACTCCGGGGTGCTAAGTAGCAGGAGCATTAGAGTTGCAAGGGGCATTGGGAATGACGTCATATAAAGTTCTAGACTACAAATATAACAAATCTAAGTGTTGGGCACGATGAATGGATTGTTCTTCCATGACCGAACCACCTAAGGCAACATCTTTAGCGATTTCGGGGAGTAGAGACTTGCAGAACCATTCTATAATAGATAGTCTGGGAGGGGAGCTTTGACTAACCTCTGCCTGCGTCTCCATTCATGGATATGATCGGAGATGTGGCTGGCGGTGTCCTGGCATAATGAAGTGAGGAGTTTCGTCTCAATTTCATTGCTGATGGGTAGTTGGAAGTGCTTTAAGAATTCCATCGCTAAAGTGCCAAAGGTATTGACTAACGCGCGTGGTAACTCGATGTACCACTTTGCTGCATTATTAGTAAGGGCATGGGGAAAGATTCGTAGCCAGATATTATCATCCACCATGGAGTTAGAAACACACCATAAATGATAGGTGGTGATTTGCGTACCCGGATCCTCCCCTTGTTTCCCTTCATACTTCGGGATGTGTGTCAAGATTTTATGTAGGATTGGTGGCTAAAGTAACTCGTGATAGATGGGGTCATTTTTTAGTTTTTACAAGTCGGGGATATCAAGCGTTTCCAAGAAAGGCAAGGTTTTTGATACCCCGAATCAGACCAAGACAATGACATATGACTTGAGGATCCTTGCGGTCCTCCCATCGTGTTGTTCCCAATATTATACACAGGATGTGTGGAATAGTAATTTCCTTGGGGTACAGTTGTGTACTGTGGGTTTCCATATGGATTGTTAGACTGGGGGTTTTAAGTGCCCCTAGGATAAGGAATGCCCCCTTGACTCATTTGAGGTTGAGAGTGGGGTGCTCATATGGATTAATTGGGACCTTGTTGAGGGATCTCGCTCGCAATGTAATTAAATATAGGTCCTTGACTGGCATAAGGAGGGTTCATGTCAATCAATGACTATCCATGTTGTCTTGTAAATAAAGGGGGAATTGTAACATGCCTGACCGGTATGTGCATATTGGGAATAGTGTTCCCAGGAATTTGAACCTCGGGTTTGGAACTAAACAATGGATACTAACCATAGGGGTTGTTGATGGGACCCTTGCTAACCGTGCTATATTGAGCATTATAAGGAGTTCTATATGTAGCACTTGTCGAAGGTCTAGCAGCTGATACAAAAGGGGTGGAACCCGGTATATACTGGGTTCCACCTATGCTCGGTGTCATGGTAGGGTTTGAACTTGGGACATGCGGGATAGTAGGGTTTTCCATCAGAGATGTGGTACTAACTGTCGACTGGGGAGGTGGTGATGGACCAAAAGTGTCCACAAAAGCCCACGACCCATTAGTCGTCGATGGGATGGGTGGTGCAAGTCCAACAGAATACATAGGAGGTACAAATGCAACTGGAATCAAGAGTGGTCCTAACATATTCGTGATCAGAGGATTGTATGGAGGAATAAAACCTTCAGTGAAGAAATCTTCCAGTAACCTGGAATTGTGGGATGTCCAAACTAATTTAGTGTTAGATCACAGAGATTGATTGCCCGAAGACGGTTAATTTGGTCCACTGGGGCTTGGCGGATCCTCCATAATGAGTGGGGGAAGACCTAAAAACTGTCTAGATTGACGATGAGGGTCAGATGTAGCCATGGTGGATGACAAATTTTATCAATAAATTTTACGGTGATATTTATTAAAGTCTCGGTGATAACAATCTGACACTAAAAAAGAATAAAAAATACACTAAGGAAATCAATCAATAAGCAGAGGGAAATGACCTTGTCTGATAACCACCTGTCACTGGAGATCAAACCTAGTATCACAATAGATAACAGTGAGAGTTGGCCAAATGCATAGTTATGATTACTCTTTAGCTTTGCCTGAACCTCAGATTAAGGGGCCAATTACTCTCGTGAAGATGAGCATCTTCCCAGAAACCAAAGACAGAGTAGGTTCATCTGTGTTAGGTACCAAGGCAACCCACCCTCGTCACCTTGTGTTCATCCCTAAAAGTATGGCCACTAAGGATACCTCAAATCACAAACACTACCAGGGGGGTCATGGTCACAGATAGTACGTTGTGTGGACAGGATACCTAAGTCCTTGACTCAGCTCCAATATCCCTGAAGGGATCCTCGATACACAGAATACCCAAAGGAGATGTAAGAGAAGGCGGGCTACCTTCGTTTACAATCCGATGGTGTCTCGTATTTAGCTCCGCTTTTATTGGAGTGGTCCCGGATAGTATGAGTGCAAAAAGATTTCTCTCATTAATGACACGAGTTTTGGTGTATGATCTTGGGCAGTTAACTCACAACTGCATAACCCAATATCCTAGCCTAAACTAATGTGTGTTTACTCTAAAAATAGTTTTTGATTGATTTTATTAGGTAGATTTTAAATGTACTTCGTTAGAGTCTTTGGTAGGGGTGTTGATGTATTAAGTTATATGGGACTCTGACTCAAATCATGCAAAAACAATGCTTGTAAATTTCACTTTCGATGAATAAGTTTCTTCTACAAAGGGAGAGTCATTCATACATCAATAAATATATACCTTGCATCCTATTCAGTAAAACACTAGCATAACCAACAGAACTAAAATGCTCACTAACAACTTTTGAAACCAAATAATGCAGATCTAACCAACTTAGTAGAAAACGGTAAAAATTTTGTATTTTTTCTTTGGTGAAAACAAAAACTTTAAGAAGTAAAGCTATTTTCTTAAAAAAAACTTTGTTCAAAACATAGATCAGTCAAACAAGCATAGTTGCAGATCCTTGATCAATCTACAAGCAAATTTCCCAACCCATGAGGTCACAGAGCAGTCTGTTTATCAAGAAATGGCTGGCTAACGCTCTGTACTAGAGGCTACAAAGAGTTACTTGTAGCACTAACGCACTGTTTGTGAGGCCACATAGCTTTATAAAGCATTTTTTACACTAACAGACAATGCTAGTGAGGAAAAAGGCTCAAGAAATAGGTTGTGGGAATCAGATCTAGGGCTGAGCACTGAGAGAAGGGTGTTGTATAGTCTTGAGTGGTCATAAAGGGAATGAAGAAGTACAAGAAGACCTGGAAGAAAGAGAGATCTAGGATATTTATAGGAAAAAATGGGAACTAAGTGTAGTCCCCAGTGGAGTCACCAATTCTGCTATAGGGATTAATGCACGAGTGTTTGGTGATGTAGAAACCCTCAAGGACCTTCCCGGGATCCTTGGAAGACAGTCAGATTAGCTGCAGTTGTCACAAAGATGCATGCATATCTATGCTTAACAAATGAATAGCAAAGCGAGAAGAAGAACTTATTAACTCAAGTCTTAATGTGCTGTTATTAGAGAGTGCAATGTAGCTAGGTGGAAGACCCCTAAGCCAACTCCAGATCAAAACTTGCACATAGACAAGACAAGCATAATATCATAGCATAAGACCTTGATAAACAATGCATGAACATATAAAGATATCTAGTTTCATATATCTAAGCCACTCATAATAACGACATTGCATAAACATATAAACAAGTTATACTACCAACATCATGGAGTGGAAAACACAATTGCAGTTATATATTGATATAGAAAAGAGTGATTACAACCATCATTTGTATCAACCTTTCCTTAGCCCTCTAGCTCCTCTCTCTCTCTCTCCCTTATTAACCTCTTCTAATGCCTTAGTCAGATACTATGCTTGATAGTCAAATAGGCAATCCTTTCAAATGGTTCGACCTCTTCCACAATGGCCCAAGCCTTGCATATATATCATGTGAAGATAGAGTTGCCAAGTCCTTCATGAGTTCCATTAGGAAAAAGCAGTGATTTTTCCATGCCTTTGTGCTCTTTTCCATTTGTAGACTCCATTAGGAATTAGTAGTTCCTCCGAACAAGTCGAATTCTGATGTTTCCCTACTTTTGTGGCTGACATAGGAGAGAATCTCGGGATATTTCTCGATCAACTTGTTCCCTTGACCCATAGAAACTCATTTAGGTTCACTAACGCTCTTCCCTAGGTAACAAACAGAGTTACCCTAGGCACTAAAACACCCTTAGCCTTGCTAGGAAGCTTTATAAAGTAGGTAGCTAGTGCCTAAATAGTGTTAGCTTAAAAACTGGGACTGTGAACTTAGTCAATTCTTCAGTCATCATGTCTTTCTCCTCTGAGTTGGTGAGGAGGTCATTTTCCTGTATAACACCCTTGCCGTAGGTATTGCTTCAAGTCATAGTACCATGAAAAGGGTTCATGAGAGCTTAGTATCTCATTCTAATACATTTCGATCTCATGCTCCCAACCTTATGACTCCTCACCTCGTAGGTCCGTATCCTTAGTGGTTAGTTTTCATAGCACCTGCCCTTTGACCACGTGTGAGGGTTTGAACTCAAAATCATATTCTTGGAGGGAATTCATCCAGTTGGCTCTCCTCTCACCTAACTCTTATTGGATGAAAAGTGACCTGATAGTAGGGTGTATAACCATCATTGTGACATGGTTCTTGAGAATGTACGGTCTGAAGTGTTTCACTACTTTCCAGACTGCATATGCATTCTTATTTATGTCAGGGTAGTTGATTTCTATGCCTTGCAGTCATGTACTCATGAAATATATAGGATGTTCACCATTGTTGTTAGCCTTCTACGTGAGGACAACAACTAAGGATGAATATGAGGTGAAAGAGTATAAGATGAAGTCCATGCTGAAGTCCAGGCTAAAGAGGGAAGGGGATTTAGCGATATCTCTCTTGATACAATCGAAAGCTCCTTTTCTTATTGGTTACACTTATACAGTAAATATTTCTTGATCATGTTCTACAATGGCTTAACAATTTGGGCAAAATTTGATATAAATTTGCAAAGAAAATTGATTTTACTAAGGAGATATTGCATACCTTTTTTCCAGTTGGAAGAGGGATCTGTGCTATAGCTTTCACGCCGTAAAGATCAACGATGATATCATATTTGGTGATGATATTTCCAAGGATATTTCCCTTAGAAACTGTGAATATTATCTTCTTGGGGTTAAGTAAAATCCCTTAGTTTCGGAACCGTCCGAAGATCTTATTAAGGTTGTGGAGGTGGTCAGACCTCCTTTTTGAAAATACAGTAACATCATCGAGGTAAACCACCACACTTTGGCCCATTAAAACCCTGAAAGCAATGTCCATTGCTCTCTGGAATATTGCCCCAATGTTAATAAGTGTGAAAGGAATGTGACAGAAGGTGAACTTTCCCCACTTCGTCCTATAGGTTGTCTTTATCCGGTCTGGGTCGGCTACCAACACCTAATTATATTCGAAGAAACCATCCAACAAGGAAAACATTTATGAACCCAAAAATGTTTGGAGGATCTATTCCATGGATGGGATTGGGTAATTATCTTTGTTCGATGCATAGTTGAGATTCTGGAAATCAACACAGAAACTAATCTCTCTAGAATTTTTCCGTATCAAGACAAAGTTTGAAACCCATGAAGAAAGTTTGACCTTAAAGATGATGCAGGAATCTAACAAATTCTTGAGCTCCTTTTCGATGAGGGGTTCTAATGTGGGATGCACTTTCCTCAACTTCTATTGAAATGGTTTGACCCCTTCTTTCGTAGGAATGACATGTTGGATGATCCGTGTATCATAAATCTTTATATTATCATATGTCCAAGCAAAAATGTCGTGGTACTTCTTGAACAAGTTGATGAGAGACTGTCTTTCCTCGGAGGAACATACCAACCCTATGTCAACAAATTTGGGGTCAGATTCAGTCCCAAGGTTGATTTGTTTGTGTGAAAGGGTGGAACTTTGTGTCTTGGTGTTCAACGGGCCTCGAAAGCAATTTTGTAGATAAAATATTTTTCTAGCGTGATCACTCCTTTAGGTATGGGGTTTCCTTTATGCGAGTCTACCTCTTCCTGCAAGGACCTTTCATGTTCTTCCTCCTCAATGGTCGCATCTTTAAACACCTCCATGTTCATCATGAACTCCAATATCTGATGGTCATCAATGAAAATGTGTAAGTTAGTTACATTATCAGGGACGATCATTTTATAAACAATTTCAATTGAAATACCATCCCTAAGGGGTGTAAATCTCGATGCCACATTTGCTAGACTATCAGCAACGACATTATTGAATTTAGGAACATAAATAATATTAAAATATTTAAAAGAACCGATTAGACGCCATACCACTTGTTGTGATCTATAGCTAAATCTTAGTTTTGTTGTGCTAATTTCAACTTCAGATTTCAAAACAAATGCTTGTCCATTTCTTCATTTTCATAGGTTTTCTTAGGTGTTTGTGAATAAAAACAGGTAAATTTATGTCAAGTTTTATGTTAAGTTCATGAGCATATTAAGATGAAAATTAAGTGACGAACAAAAACAAGTAAATAAACATCAAACCATCAATAATAACACTTAACACAATGTTTTGATAAAGGAGTTCACCCCTCCTGAGCTACATCTCCTTGGCCCAGCTTCCATGGCTTGGACCTCTGTATTTTCTCAAAATGGAAAAAGTAAAGTTTACAATGATCTACAGCTCCTGAAACCTACTTCAATGGACTCAGAGCATCCAAAAATCCAAAACATGACTCTTCAAGCTCTGCAAGTGGACTACAGTTGTTATGGGCTTAACCTCCTCTCCTGGTGGTCCTAGGCTTCCTTAAACTTCAACGTGGAAAAATCATGTACAAAAGTGCCTCTATACCTCTGCAACATGTTCCATTTTGTTCAAAATGTCAAAATAATCTAAGAACACCCTTTTTTTATCCTCATGTGGATGGATTTTTCCCAAGTTATGAGAGAAACAATTTTCTCCTAGTAATCCTCCACTAAAACTGGAGGAACTCTAGTTAAGGCTGCCAAATCTAGAGTTGGGGCTGAATTTTTCAGAAAAGGCCAAAAACACCACCAACTTTAACTATGGATTAATTAAATTTTAAACCAGATTAATTAAATTCTAATCAGTGATTATCACTAACCTGTATTCTGCTCGCTGTTAACCTCGGCGATCTTGGTGGAGTGGTCACATGCCATGGCTTTCTAATGGATAACACAAGCGGTTTCAAAACCACTAGCTGATGGTTTATGTGGAGGGATCACATGCCACACATTAAATGTCATGGTTTTCTATTTGTTGGAGTCGGAGGTTGTGGTCACCGTAACCGCCATGTTTATTGGCTTGTTCACATGGGCACCTCCTAACCGCTAAGCATAAATACATAAAACTTTAAATATGTATTAACTTCATTGAATTTTAAGAACTAATCAGTAGAAGATATGGTTAGGGAGCTGGTGTTGTGGAGGGCAGGTCGTGGGGTCAAACCCAATGCCTCCATAAAAATTTTAACGCACTATCGTAGGGGCATGTGGTGATCTTCGCGCTTGCCACATGCCGCCTTCTAATTGGTCCACCTCAAACACGATTATCCAATGTTGGAGTGCCACTTGTCAACCTTTAATTCGCCCACATGTATGAGAATATTCCAAGGAATATTCTAGGGAATATTATAGGGAATATTCCAAGGAATGTTCTCCTTTCTGACTAGGTTGTACAGATGCCCAATCAGCATCCCAGTCAGCCTATACCAAAATTTTTCCTGTTTGGTGAAACGGCCAATGAGCTCTAACTTCCCCATAAAAACTCCGTTTTGAATGAAACGAGTTGCATTGGGATTGTATCACCAAGATGGACACGGTCATTCATATTTTGATTGATTCTGAGAACTTTGAGTTTTAAGCTAATTCTTGCCCCTAATCCAGATTCCGATCACTCCCTTCCACTCACAGGATTTTGGACCCACAAAAAATGGTTATCTAATGAGAGATGAATACTCTTCTCTTTCCCAAGTTATATCAACTAATTATACTTGAAAAGTCTCCATGACAACCACTTGGGTTCACTGACATACCTTGCATTGCAAATGGTTATGTGCCTCAACCATTGTTCTCCTTTTGTTGCTGACCCAATCCAACACTTTCTCGCTACAAAATACCTTTGATGTACCACATCGATCCCTCGGTGCTTAGAAAACTGACACAATCTGATAGCCTTCCCACTGGGAATCTTGGCGTCAACACATACAATGGTTTACAATGGCTGCAATTTTTTTTGCATCTCATCCACTTTCACTTCTTGTCTCTATCATCCTCCAGTTCAACATGTTTCTAATGTCATTATTTGAGAATGAAGGCTAAGCATGAGCATCTTTCTCAAGAATGGACCTTCCAAAATCCTACGACATCTTGTCACAAATACAACCATTAAATGGAAAAACACATTATGTAAGAAATGCAAATTGATGACCTCTTCTTTTTCCCCTTCGAAGCAACAATTGTCATATCATGTAACATCACCATGTACTCTTTCATCTTGGTGTACAAACCATCGACTAAAAAAATTCGACAAAACATCATCGGCTAAACATAAGTCGACAAAACATACTTCTTCAAGAAACTAACTTGACTTGAGATCCAAACATAAGCATGTACAACAACTTGACGATTCTTCGCATAGACAGCAAGAATTTCACAGCTCATGCAATAATACGTCAACATATCCATTTCATCTTCAAAGATAAGATCAACTCTTCCAAGTCGATATAACATACATGTGACAACAATCGACACAAGTTGACACTCATGCATGTATCCAAACACAATGAAACTAGCAACAATTCTACTATTCACACGTGCACAAACTCTCATATATGGGTACAATTCTTCAACTCTCCCTCAAGTACAATAAGCCCAAACACATGTATGGGTACATAAGAGCTGAATTAACAAATTTTCGGCAAATGAAGTGAGTAACACACCCCACTTTCACACACCTTCCTGGCGAAAATATGCAACATCAAGAATGCATTGAAAAGAAATTATTTCACATACAAATTTTTAACCACAAATTTCCTTTTTTGCTGCATTTAAGTGAGTAAAAAAAACTTTGCTTTCAACATCTTGCATCATACAAGTTGCACCATACTTTCAACAGAAAAGTAATGCATTCATAAGACAAAGAAATGTATTTTTAAGGCAAAGAAATGCATCTATCAACAAAATAAAGCAAGCCTTATTTGGATAAGAAATCAAACCACCTCTTACCAAACCCTTTCCATGGAACTTATTTCAGCTACACATCATCTTGTGAATCATTTTGACCCACATCAATTATGGAATCTCTTTTTCCATCTTTGCAAAAATATCTCTCAAACATATTCAAATGTCATGGATGAGTTGTTGGATGTAAAGTCTAACAGTTATCCACAAGATGACCCTGCTTATGGAAATGAGTGCAAAATAATTGCATCTTCATTGCAACATGGTTTCCATTTTCCAATGGCCCTCTCGTTTTCTGTCTCTTTTGTTTTGAAAGTTTCTTGTATGTGGCCATTTTCTTCTAACACCTTGCACATTCACCTTTGTTTCCTTCTTGAAGAGGTGAATTTGATGAGGTAGTGGCTCTCTTCGGGATACTAAAAATGGTTTCAAGGAACATAGAGCTTTCATCATCCTCTTGTTTTCCCTTTCCACTAGTTGCATGCTTATGAGCATCTTCTTTCAAAGTGGGTATAAAACTTTTGCATTCCTCATGAACACAAACTTCACAATCTTGAGGTAATGAACATGTAATGAAATTCCCTCTTGGAACACTTTCATGTGCCTCCTTGGATTTAGAGCATTCTCCATCATGTTGTCCATAACCAAGACCCAAATACCTTGGGCTTTCCTCAACAACAATTAGCTCAACTATGTCTTATGCATGCTTGCCTAACCCTTTGCCTTCATAGCCCAGTTTCATCAATAATTTGGACCCTATTCCTCTAGTGTGTCTTTCAAAAGAACCAAAACATTCATTTTGAGAGGAAACTGAGGATAAACTTGAATTTCATACCTCATGTTCATGCACATACTTGGCTAGGGTTTCCTTGGCATCATGGAGTAAAATCTCCATCTCATGCATCTTTTCAAGAAGTTCTTGCTTCTCCTCCTTCATGACCATCAACTCCTCTTGAAGTATAGTGTTCTCCTTCCTATATTCAATCATATTTTGCACCATATCTCTCATTATGATAAACTCTTGCAGCATCTCTTCATCAAAGAATCTTGCTAAGGAAGAGATACTAGAAACATCACTTGTTGAAGCTACTATCACACTTGTAATGCATCAAAAAGCTTCCCAAATTTGCAACCATTAAAACCCTAATTGCACAAAACTCCAAGAAAACAATCTTGCTCTAATACCAACTTGATATGTAGCTGAATGTTAGTTTTGTTGTGCTAATTTCAACTTCAGATTCAAAAACAAATTCTTATCCATTGCTTCATGTGCATAGGTTTTCTTAGGTGTTTTTGAATCAAAACAGGTAAATTTATGTCAAGTTTTATGTTAAGTTCATGAGCATATTAAGATGAAAATGAAGTGTTGAACAACACCAAGTAAATGAACATAAAACCAACAAGAATAACAATTAACACAATGTTTTGATAAAGGAGTTCACCCCTCCTAGGCTACATCTCCTTGGTTCAACTTCCATGGCTTGGGCCTATGTACTTGCTCACAATGGAAAAAGTGTAGTTTACAACACTCTGCGGCTCCTGAAACCTGCTTCAATGGACTCAGAGCATCCAAAAACCCTAAATATGACTCTTCAAGCTCTGCAAATGGACTACAGCTTTTCTGGGCTTGACCTCCTCTCCTAGTGGCCCTAGGCTTTTGTTGTAGAGGCTAGAACCACCCTACAAAATTTTTCCTTAACCTATTTTGGAGCCTCCCTACTAACCTTACACAGAACTTTGTCTTGCTTCATCAAGTACTCAAGATTTAGTGTTTTCCTTGCACAAAGGCAGCCTGTCGATCACAATCGATCCATTCCCCTCACAAGCTGCTTTCCCGGACTTGGTCCAGCTGTAGGCTAAGCAGCTTCCCCTTGAAAATTACGCATTCCTAGAGGGAAACCAGCCTTCCCTCCAGGAATTGCGCAATCCTCTCTGACATATTGCTAGGCTCCAGGGTTGCACAATCTTTCCAACCAACCCTCCCAGCAGAATTTTCGCAATTGTTCCCAGCAACAGGCTATTCAACCCAGGATTTGTGCAAATATGGGAAGCAGTCAGCTGCTCTGCCTAGAAATTGCACAATCCCCTTGGGTAGTCAGCCTAGCTCCAAGCCAGGAATGTGCATTTTTCCCGAGCATTTGAGCACTCACATGCATGAATGGTTTGGTTAACCAGTTCCACCCGAGACCGAGGAAACTTTACTTGCATGCATGCATGACTTGATCTTCCCATAATAACAATAGATAACATGCAAAAGGCATGCCATGACTTAGGGAGCTATTTTTAGCAGCTGGGGGTTACATGCAAAGTTGTTTTAGAAGTTTCCCTCCAAGTGTCTCTTTTTCCTAGATTTGTGGCATGCGCGTCATGAGACCAAACTTATTTATTCGATGCATCAGAGCTCATTAATTCACATTGATCTTGGAGCTTTGACATCCCACAGCACATCCAGGACTCTTCGACACATCCGGCTCAGCTATTCACGGTTAAGTGGCTTCAACTTGTCTTTTTCAGCATTTTTGTTTTCTTTTGTGTATTCACTTGTGTGAGTGATGTTTGCTTGATTTCTTTGAATTCCTGCTTTCGTTTACATATATTCTAGCTTGTCCTAGCTTTGTTTCAATTTTTGTTGCTATCTCACTATTGTCACATGCATGAAATTGTTTTGCATGGACGTTTTCCCAATTGGTGAATGACCTCACCCACATGCATGTTGATCTGTTTTTTGAATCTTCCATTCATGTTTTGCATGCATTGTTTATCACTTCTGCTATCACTTAGTTTCGCCATGCATTTCACCGACTTACTTGATTTTAGTGGCCCGTCGACGAGTCAAGCCAACCTTGGCCAGGCCTCTGCCTTCACCAAGGCTGCATTGCACAATTTGGGGAAGGAAGCCTCAACTTCCTCTCTAGATTTTCACATTCTAGCCCAGTAATGGCCTCCTAGGCTATTTTGCACATTCCTAGAGGATATTGGCTTCTTGGCCCAAGAAATTGCGCAAATTTATCCCTAGGACAACAGTCCTTCCCGGCTGGGATTGCGCATACGGCCAACTTCCCAACTGGATTGCGCATTTCGCAGATCTAGTAGCCAGTCTAGCCTCCTAGATAGTTTAGACTACCTTTTGTATAGTTCTGGTAGCTAGTCACTCAGCCTCCCAGTGAAATTTGCACAATCTTGCTCATTTGTTTCCTAGGTATGTGTTGTGTCCTTCCCCGAATTTTCTTTATTTTCACTGACATATTTCTTGCCATGCATGTTGCTTGTTTCCAGATCTTTCAGGTGTTCATTTGTCTCAATGGCTTCTAAGAGAACAAGGTCTTAGGACACTGATGGTATGGCAGCTGGAGCAGCAGCTGAGCAAGTGTCCTTTGGTTTGTCATTCTATGAAGATACGAAGTTGTATCTAGACAAGGACATGAAACTGAAGTGGAAAGAGGTGAATGAAACATTCGTAGGTAATTTTGGGGAAGACCTTGAAGACTGTTAGGTGTACGTGAACATTCATAAGTCTGTCTAGTACCATATTGCATGCATATTCCCCGCGTTCCCATACGAAAACATGATTCACTGGATCGTCTCTCACACTAACCCCGAGAAGATGACCTTGAGCAGTGTCATTGGGACGAAGCTTGCAACCTTTTGGGCACAATATTATGATGAGATATATCAAATGACTGAGACCATGACTATCATGGCTCCCCCGTTCAGCTTGCCCAATAATAGAGGCCATGCCAGATACATTCTGAAGGATTAGGTAAAGGATCCAGCTCATTTTAGGATGATCCCCAATCATATCTATAAGACGAAGATATTGAGGAAGGCATACCAATACTTGGTCATATTCGTATGTCGACTGAGTGGCCAAGCGAGCACTGAGACATTCCCTCAGACTTGGGTGATCATGTTGGACCAACTAGCTATAGAAGAAAGACCATGCAACTAGTCTGGCATACTGGATCATCAGTTGAAGGACCAAGTCATGAAGGCTCGATAGTCCACCTACATTCTAGATCAGTCTATTTCCAACATGACTTCCCGAGCTTAGAGTGGGCATGGTCACCGGTAGAGACTGTTGTGAGCATGTATTTCAAGTTAATGTCCGAGTGGAGCTTCAGAGGAGTGATCATACGGTTGTCTGACCATCTTGTCACCCCAGTGTACAAGTTGATATTCGAACAGGATCCACCCTGCATGTCAAAACAAGTGATGAATGCATTGTTAAGCATTTCATATTCGTATGTCTCACCAGCCGACATGTTCATGCAAGTGTTGAGTGAGGAGAAGCCTTCGCATGCTCTACCAAAGTTTTCTTTGGACATGCTTATCATGTACGAAGTAGCCTATCATATCTCAGTAGGATTGACAGCTAGGCTGTAGTGGAAGAAGCAGGAACCTTGGCCCGCTCTTCCATTGTGGATTGGGTTATACAATATCCGGAGCATCAAGCAAGAAAATTTCAAAGCTGAACAGATGAAGATGTACTCGTTCGACCTCTAAAGCTTCAACGCGTATGACCCACATTGCATTGTGAAGGATCACTGCATGAGAGTTCAGTTCAATGGGATCCATGGGGCATTTCATTGGGCTGAAGAGGACTCATGGAGATACTGTTGCAATTCCCCCATACCCAATGAATAGGATGGCTTCTACGTAGAGTGGTTAACAAAGCAGCATGAAGCAGCACCACAAAGAGCACCAGTAGTATTAGCAGCAACAACAGAGGCAGCAGAGCCAAGCATACCTATGCGCAACAAAGGGAAGAGGAAGATTGTCGACTGCTGGAGGAAGAAAAAAGCTTAAAGTTTCAAGCAGATCCACTTATAGAACAAGAAACTATGGCTATTCAACAGAAGAGGCAATAGCGTGACAAGAAAATCGCACGAAGGCAGAGGGATAAGAAGAGAATGGAAGAAGCATAGAAGGAGTTGCATGAGCTAAGTGAGCAACTCCAGAGAAAACAAGAGCTGCGCCAACAGGAGAAGGAAGCAAAGCAGCAACAGATTCAGTAGAGGGCGCATCACGTATAGACAGACGAAGCAGCGCCCGTAAAATTAGTTGATGCATCTGAACAACTGGCATCAGGTGAACATGGTGAACCATCGTAGGGGCAAGACTTTTCTCATGAGATAGAATAGACTCTTGAACAGTTGGATGTAGACATGGAGCAGTAGGAGTTGGAACAGGACACTGACCTCATGCCTCACTAAAGAGAGGTCGACACACTTGCTTCAATGCATCCAAATGATGAGCAAGTCTCAAATGATCAAGGAGGAACTAAGATCCTTGGTGGTCAAATGGAGGTAGAGATGCACAACATCTCCTTTGATGAATCTCATCACAAAGTTGTGCAGTCTCAAAGAGTACCGACTCCATAGGACCAAACATCCCCTGTGCAATTTGAAGAGCAAGTGATCGTGATTGATGTGCACAAGCATCTAGTTGTGTTAGCTGATGAAACTAGAGTGTATGCCAAAGTCACTAGCTCAAGTGTTCATTTTCTCATAGCTAAGAATGATTGAATGGTAAAGGAACTACAGGTGGCCAAGTAGGGAGGAGACTTGGTGACAATGTCCACCTGATGATCTGAAATGGGGCACTAAAGGCTTCTTGTCAACTTACAAGAACCTCTCCCACTCCAAAGCTTATATATTCCCAAGATCTATGCTTATGATTGATAATATGCGAAATTAAAAGAACTAGAAATAGGTGTAAGCTTGTGTTTGTTTTTAACTGCTGAGTTGCTTTAATTTAATTTTATTAAACTGATATGCAGCATATAACAGTGAAACAATGCAGAAAATAACATCATACACATAACAACAAGATGTAGTAAATAAATAGACCACAAGATAGCAAGTTTAATTAGGATTTCACCCAAACCTCTTGGGCTACGTTTGCGTGAGCTCTAGTCAACTCAACTAGGCTCTCTCGGATTATGGTAATCTTATTTTACAAGTTCCACACTCAACTCCATTGGTTTACACTGAACCTATGGGTCTAGAATACCATCTTATCCCTAGTTGTCCTTACTCTGCAGACAGATCTAGGCTTCTTTGGACTTTGACTCCTTCAATCAGTGCTTTGAGCTATCTTGAGCTCTAGCTTGCACCAACTCCCTCAGAATTCTCTTACTGTCTCTGGAACACCTTCTTCTATCTTGAGCACACTTCAGACAATAGCAATAGATTGATCATTTGATCTCTTTGCTATTCTGAAACTTCATTACAACTCTATGGATCCTACAAGTATTCAGGATTTTTTGAACTCCATCTCAATGGATTTAGTGGTCCCCTACAGTCACCTTGACTATTGGAACCTTGAGAATAAACACTGGCTCTATTCTATGCAACTTCCTCCAACCTCTGGCGGCCCCTGCTTCTGCTTGGCTCTCTGGCTCTGCAGCGATATTTCTCTTTGGCGCTCCAGCCTTGAAGCTCTCAGCTCTTGGCTCTCGGATCTTAGCTCTTGTCTCTGCCTTTGGCTCTTAGCTCTAGCTCTTGGCTCTTATGAGCTTCTATGTTCACTCGACCTCCAAGAGGCCCTCTATCGATTGTGCTCTCTGTGTTATCTCTTTGCCTTTGTGAATCCCTATTAATTGTGTTCTCTGAGCTTTTTGTAACACATTAGTTACAGTCTGCCTCCATCATGGAAAACCGCGCGTTTTTACAAAAGAATTAGTTTACCATTGAAAAGGAACTATTGGGCATGGCCACCCGATCATTTGGCCTTCCTCCTGCAATAATTCCGAATTACAACACATAATGGAAATACACTGGAAAACACACGCAAAACACATCATGAGCTGTTTAACCGGAACTCAAATTGCCTTCAATCGCATCTATAAACCCGTCGGGTCCGTCCTGTCATTGTAAATCGCAATCGCATAGGCAGGAGGTCAAAAAACCCAAATGCAAAGAAATACAAAGAAATCCCTATAACCCGGATTTCAAAATATATGAAATCACATTCATAAACCTCATCGGGTTCATGCCTTGATCTTTAATCACAATCACACGTCACATTGCCATGGTTCTTTTTTGTTGTTGTGATCCTGATCGTCGATCACTGATCACCGATATCGACGCATCACATATCACAATAGTAGTGGCCCGGAGGTCTATACAACTTTCCAATGGATTGTGTCAACCCGACATATATCGCCGACCACTTATCCTCTGTCCTGTCGATCGACTCATCGTAATCACAATCAACTTTGCCCAGGGTGTCGAAATCGCGTGAAGGCCTACCTCTGATGTGATATATCAGAGGTCGCAATTGGGGAGTCCTTCCGCCTTCGATTAAGTCCTCCCTTTAACCCTTTCAATGCGATTTTTCCATACAAAGCCTTAAGCCCATTTTAATAAGAATTTTCCTCCTTTTCTAAGAATAATGGGAAAACTTTTTTTTGCGATAACTCCTTCATCCCGAGTCCATTCTGGTCCATTCAAATTGAAGTATATTTAGATTGAAAAGATCTACGCAATGAGACTATTTCCAGGAGCATCCTTTGACTTTCATTTTCTTCTGTGAGGAATATTTTTAGACATATAAGTCTAATTTAGATCCATTTTGGATCATGCCTTCCCACTAAAAATCTTTTGGACTCCAAAAGATTGATATACTGATCTAAACAGTAAATGGGAGTACCTAAACCTCTTCCTTCAGCCTTCAGCATAGTGCCTCTGAACCAAAGCCTTTGAACACTTCCTTTCTAGATGTGCTTGTCCTCCTGGGAATAATTGTCTTCCTTCTTGACTTCATGTAGAACTCCTACTGAGAAGGCTACAGAAGGTAGTTTGAACTTCTCAAACAAATGTGAAGTTGCATCTTCTTCACAAAAATTTTCATTTGTACCTATTTGACATATTGTCAACAACAAATGTTAACAACAACATAAATACAAACAACAAATGGATGGCCTAAACTATTGCTTCAACAAAAGAAACAGATTTTCACATTTTGTGAATTACCTCCATGTCTTACATCTACATACAAATGATCGACTAAATCCCAAGCTGACAAAAAAAAACATGCCTTTAAAACAATTGACCCTTCAAGTCAAGCATGTAGAAAATGAACTGTAGGATTATTTTTCAAATATGAAACACTTCATCATTATCTCCATCTTGGAGACCAAATCAACATTTCCCAAGTCAATATTACATGCATGTTTAAAAACAAAGTAATCATCCCTCCAAGTTAATCACACATACATGTTCAAATATAAGGAGATCATCAACATCCCTGTGTTCATGCATATCATTCTCATGCATGCATTTCGTCCTTCAACTTTCGCTTAATCACACTGTACTTTCGAAGTTGAAATGAAATATTATGTTGTTGCAATAAAGTGAGTCTCCTACTCAACTTTTCCATTCACCTTCTTGGTAAAAACCTGCACCTTGCATATCATTAAAAAAGAAATGCATCAATCAAAAGACATGCAATCTTTAATTGGATAAGAAATCTAACCATTTCTTACCAATCCATTTCAAAGATCCTTCCTTTATCTGCACATCAGCATCAACATGTGAATCATCCTGAGACACATCAATCATGGAAACTTCCTTTCCATTCTTACCATTTTCTCTTTCCACCTTCTTCAAGTTTCATGAAAGCATTGTTGGATTCATAGTCCAACATTTTGTAGCAAGATGTCCTTGCCTATGGTAGTAAGTGCAACACATGTGCATCTTCTTGAAAACATGATTTGCCTTGTCCAATGGACCTTTGGCTTCTTTCTTCCGTTCCTTCAAAAGTTTCCTACATGTGGCCATTCTCTTCCAACATGTAGAAACAACATGGTTATCTAAACCACAAAAGGAACAAGCAATTATTTTCCCATGCTTATATGGAAATTTATCATGATTAACATAGTAAAATAGAATATGTTTAGAACCAAATTTATACCTTTCTTCCGCACCTTTTTTACCTTCATGAGGAGGTGAATCAAATGAATAAGTGGCTCCCTTTCGCACACTATCAATCTCTTCAAGGCTATCAAAGTTTCCACAACTCTTTGGTTCAAGTGTATGCTTATGAACACTTTCATCCTGCAAATGATGTTTCAAGCAATTGCATTCCTCCTGAATACAATCCTTACACTTTTGAGGTAGAAGACCTAAAATGAAACTCCTTCTTGGAACTGTTTCAATGGTCTTCATGGTAGCTTTGGAACTTTCTCCATAAGACTATCCATAGCCAGGACCCAAATACTTAGGCCTTTCCTCAATCATTATTGGCTCAACAATACCTTGTGCATGTTTACCCAAGCCTTTTCCTTCATAGCCCATCTTGGACATTAACTTGGAACCTATGCCTCTTGTATGTTTTTCAAAAGAACCAATACAAACATTCTTAGAGGAATTTGAAGAGAAACTGGAATTATTTACCTATTCTTCAAGCTGATACCTGACTAAGGCTTCTTTTGCAACAAAGAGCTATGTATCCAACTCATGCATCCTTTCCAGGCTTATATTGACAATATGGAGTTGTCTCTCCATTTCCTGCAGTTTGTCAGAAAGCAACCGCTTCTCTTCCTTCATGGAATGCAACTCCTCTCTAAGTGTGATGCTCTTCCTTCCATCCTCATACATTTGTCTCACCATATCGATCATGATGAACAAGTATTGCTTCATGTCTTCATCAAAGAAGCTTGTGAAGAAAGAGGAATTTGAGGACTCACTTGCAAAAGTCGTAATTATCAAAATGAACAAAAGAACTTTAAACAAGATTATCAAAGAACTTATTCAAGCAACCTTTTGTAACAAACCTCTTGTGCTTCAAGGATTTCCTTGAGGTCCTTTGGGATAATAAGAATTCTTCACCCTTCTTCCTTTGTGTCCTCTTCTGGATTTAGCTTTCAGTAGCTTTGCCTTCACCTCTGCAAACTCAAACAACAGTCAGTTTACAAACAATCAACCACCTTTCAAGTCAACCAAGCATTCTGACCTGATATCACATGCTTCATGATACCATCTGCTCTAGTATAACCAAGGTTGGTATAACTTAGGCTCTGATACCACCTGATCTGAAATGGGGCACTAAAGGCTTCTTGTCAACTTACAAGAACCTCTCCCACTCCAAAGCTTATATATTCCCAAGATCTATGCTTATGATTGATAATTTGTGGAATTAAAAGAACTAGAAATAGGTGTATGCTTGTGTTTGTTTTTAACTATTGAGTTGCTTTAAGTTTATTTGCTTAAACTGATATGCAGCATATAGCAGTGAAAAAATGTAGAAAATAACATCATACACATAACAACAAGATGCAACAAATAAATAGACCACAAGACAGCAAGTTTAATTAGGAGTTCACCCAAACCTCTTGGGCTATGTCTCCGTGAGCTCTAGTCAACTCAACTAGGCTCTATGGGATTATGGTAATCTTAGTTTACAAGTTCCACACTCAACTCCATTGGTTTAAACTGAACCTATGGGTCTAGAATACTATCTTATCCCTGGTTGTCCTTACTCTGCATACAGATCTAGGCTTCTCTAGACTTTGACTCCTTCAATCAACGCTCTGATCTATCTTGAGCTCTAGCTTGCACCAACTCCTTCAGAATTCTCTTACTGTCTCTGGAACACCTTCTTCTATCTTCAGCACACTTCGGACAACAACAATAGCTTTATCATTTGATCTCTTTGCTATTCTGAAACTCCATTACAACTCTCTGGCTCCTAGAAGTATTCAGGATTTTCTAAACTCCATCTCAATGGATTTAGTGGTCCCCTATAGTCACCTCGCTATTGGAACCTTGAGAATGAATGCTAGCTCTATTCTCTGCAACTGCCTCCAACCTCTGGCAAGCTCTGCTTCTGCTTGGCTCTTTGGCTCTGGAACTATCTTTCTCTTTGGCGCTCCGGCCTTCAAGCTCTTAGCTCTTGGCTCTCGGCTCTTAGCTCTCGGCTCTAGCTATGGCTCTTGGCTCTGGCTCTTGGCTCTTATGAACTTCTGGGCTCGCTCAACCTCCAAGCGACCCTCTATCAATTTTGCTCTTTGTGTTATCTCTCAGCCTCTATGAATCCCTATTAACTGTGTTCTTTGTGCTTTTGTAACACATTGGTTACAGTCTGCCTCCATCATGGAAAACCATACGTTTTTACAAAAGAATCAGTTTACCATTGAAAAGGAACTGGCGGGCATGGCCACCCGACCATTTGGCCTTCCTCCTATAATAATTCCGAATTACAACATGTAATGGAAATACATAGGAAAATGCACGCAAAACACATCATGAGTCGTTTAACCGGAACTCAAATTGCCTTCAATCACATAAACCCATTGGGTCTGTCCTGTCATCACAAATCACAATCACATAGGCGGGAGGTCGAAAAACCCAAATGCACAGAAATACAAAGAAATACACATAACTCGGATTTCAAAATATACAAAATCGCATTCATAAACCTCATCGGGTCCATGCCTTGATCGCTAATCGCAATCACACATCTCATTGGCATGGTTCCTTTGTGTTGCTGCAATCCCGATCGCTAATATTGGTGCATCGCATATCGCAATTGCAACGCCCCGGGGGTCTATACAACTTTCCAATGGATTTTGCTAATTCGACATATATCGTTGATCGCCAATCCGTCGTCCTGCCGATCGACTCATTGCAATCACAAGTCACTCATCGCAATCACAATCATCTTTGCCCGGGGTGCCGAAATCGCGTGAAGGCCTACCTCTGATGCAATATGTCAGAGGTCACAATCGGGGAGTCCTTCCACCTCCACTTAAGTCCTCCCTTTAACCCTTTCGATGCAATTTTTCCATAGAAAGCCTTGAGCCCATTTTAATAAGAATTTGCCTCCTTTTCTAAGGATAATGGGCAAACTTCTTTTTGCAATAACTCCTTCATCCAGAGTCCATTCTGGTCCATTCAAATTGCAGTAGATTCAGATTGAAAAGATTATGCAATGAGACTATTTCTAGGAGCATCCTTTGACTTTCATTTTCCTCTGTGATGAATCCTTTTAGACTTAGAAGTCTAAGTTAGATCCATTTTGGATCACCCGAGTTGAACTGAAGAAGGAAATACTAGATGAAGTATTGTCCTTGGACACAGCTATGCAAGAATTGTACTCCAAGTTTGGTACTGTGCATCAAGCATTTGTTCATCTCCACGGATGGCAGCAGCGATGTGCAAGAAGAGTACGCATCTTAAATAACATACATATTGTTGTTGATAACATGTGAGCATGGACGATGAAGTATGAGGGAACCCTGCTTCACTTTCCAAAGATGATGAAGGCCAATGTGGTCGAGCTACAAGCACATATCCAGAGTCAGATCCAGAACTATGAAGACCTACTACAACTCATCACTAGCATATAGGTTTCCCATGTATAAGTATTCAAAAGAATGGAGGTAATAGTGCACACACATGTGATCCCATCACTTGGGATCCTCACCCAGCCGAAGACTAGGAAGCAGGTCCAATAGGAGCTTGACTCGTACTTTGACAAGTTGATGTGCACCGCCACCAGCCCAGACTTGCCTATCAATGCAGACATCATGCATAGGTACGTTGTCAGTCTAGCCACACTAAAGACAATGATGTGCATGCTCACAGACAGGTTAGACACAAGATCCCGAGCAGTGTACCCAGATGCTATGGAGGCAAGGTTTAGGTTTTAGACAGATGTCATAGCAGAACACATGGACACTCTCAAGGACTACCAATCTTGGCATCAATATGTCATTGTTGATCAGCACGAGGATGTTGAGCAGTTGGACTTCTATGGTTGTCTAAGTCCGAATGATGTCTACCTTGGCTTGTCCAATCCATTATTCACATGGGTACATGTGCATTGTAATGTTGAGTCATGTAAAGTGTAAGTCAAGTGTCAAGAGTGGATGTAACAGTCATAGAGTAGGTGAAGAGTCATCAAGGTAGTTGAATGGTCACAAAATGGAATGTGAAGAATCACCCCACCCTTTGCTATAAATAGTCCCTCATAACTCATTGTATAGGCTTTTGGTCAGCCAAGCTTCTACTAAGACTATTTTGAAGAAGGCTTGGATAGGATTGTAATGTGCCTTGGCTTGTCCACTGCATGGAGCTAGTACATATCTTTGGAGGAGCAGGCAGATGTGGCTGTAACATTCCACTGTTGGGGCTAGTAGGCTTACATGGATGTATTGTATGATTGGGACTTACACTTCTTTATATAATAAGATCTAGCACATTTTCATGCATATGTTGTTATTGTAGTTTGACTTCTCCAATTTCTTTAATGATATGTGTTGTTTAAATTACATACTTGTGTATGAACTGATTCACATGGAATTAGATGAATCTTGTTGTTAATGTGTTGCGTATGTTGTTAATTCTATCACCGTTTGTGTCGAATGATCTAAACCTTTCACTTGAACCTTGCTACGATAATTGTCACACTCATCTAGGACTGATCCGTGAGTGTTGTACGTGTTATCTTACCTTGTCTGATGTGGCTACTACATCCGAGTGGATTGCTCCACTAGAAGTTGTGCATGTCCTTTGTGTTTTGTGTTCCTAGCCGAGTTGGGACTGATCCCTTTCAACCTGGAACTCACCTTCACCTCCTTCCCCTTTCAAAGTGTTGGAACCTCTCATACACCTTCCTTTACTCACTGCATTAGTCACACCCTTGCTGCTGACAGAGTTATTCTACTTACCTTTGTCTGATATTGCATTGAAGGCATTACCTTACGACCCACTATTGGGACTCCTACACCAACGAGTATGAGGTCTAATTAAGACTTCTTACTGGGCAGATCCCCTTGACATGTTGGTGGGTCCAACACCATCAACATCTTCCTTAAAATTCAACGTGGAAAAATCATGTACAGAAGTGCCTCTCTATCTCTGCAACCTATTCCATTGTGTTCAGAATGTTGAAATAATCGACGAACAACTTTTTATGATCCTTATTTGGACGATTTTTTCCCAAGTTATGAGAGAAATAGTTTTCTCCTAGTAATCCTCCACTAAAACTGGAGGAACTCCAGTTAAGGCCACCCAATCTAGAGTTGGGACCGAATTTGTCAGAAACTGCCAAAAAAACCACCAACTTTAACTGCAGGTTAATTAATTTTTAAACTAGATTAATTAAATGCTAATATGTGATTAGCATTAACCCACATTCTCCTAACCGCTAACCCCGACAGTCTTGGTGGAGTGGTCACATGCCATGGCTTTCCGATAGTTAATGCAAATGTTTCTGAAACCGCTAGCTGATAGTTTCCACGAAGGGATCACATGCCAAAAATTAAATTTCGTGGTTTTTGTTTTGTTGGAGCCAAAGGTTGTGGTAATCGTAACCTTCGTGTTTGTTGGCATGTTCACATGGAGGGCTGGCCCTCCTAACCACCAACCATAAATACATAAAACTTTAAATATGTATTAACTCCGTTGAATGTTAAGAACTAAAGGGTTGGAGAGACTGTTAGGGCATTGGTGTTGTGGAGGGGAGGTCACAGGGTCGAACCCCTGTGCCTCCATAAAAAATTTAGCACACCATCATAGGGGTACGTGGTGCCCTCTGGGCTTGCCACGTCTTGCCTTATAATTGGTCCACCTCAACCACAATTGTCCAATGCTACACTGCCACTTTTCAACCTTTAATTAGCCAACTTGTACGGGAATATTTCAAGGAATATACTCTTTGCTGACTGGGCTATACGGATGCCCAGTCAGCATCCCAATCAACCTATACCAAAATTTTGCTTGTTTGGTGAAATGATCAACAGGCTATAACTTCCCCATAAGAACTTCATTTTGACGAAACAAGTTGCTTTGGAATCATATCACCGAGACGGACGAGGTCATTGGTAGCTCTTCAGGTGTGGTGATAAACAATTAATTGTGTTTCGTACCTGTCTTGTAATGATTTTAGAGTCGTTAATCACCTTCAAACATTCAACTTTTATATCTATAGCTTTCTCGAGGCCAAGGATTAGCACCTCGTACTCTACGGTGTTGTTGGGGCATTGGAACTCCAACTTGTAGGGAATTAAAAATATGTTCCTTTCGGTATCCATGACGATGTAGCCTGCTCTGACTCCATCATGAGTCTTGGACCCATCGTAACATTGTGTATAGATTTGATCATTAAGAATGGGCGGGTCCGGAGTGCGCAAATTTAGAGTGCAGATTTCATTTTCATTGGTCAAGGTGTGTGATGGGATCTCTAGCTGTGTACCAAGGGGAATGGTTTATGGTTTGGATTGGTGACAACTCATAATTGTCTCCAAGAAATACACCCCTAGCTCTTCCTGAGCAAATCTGATTAGCTCATTGGATACTTCAACGTCAGTGATCGTATGTTTCATGAAAAGTTTGTTGTTAACTCTGATTTGATTATTCTTTCCTTTATAGGGCAACCACAAGTGGGACCAGTTTGTGGAAAAGTAACCTTGGAGTTTATAGGACAAGTTCCTACTAAGGAGTAACCCATAGGCTTCAGGATGTCAACCATAATTATGTCGATGCACTGATGCACCCGATAATTGGAGGATAGCCTGATTATTATGTTATTCAATTCATCAATTACAGGGACTTGGGACCTATCCAGTTGAATGATATTCACATCCATTTTCTCGGGTTGGATGTTTAGCTTCTTGCATACTGACTAGGAAATAACATTGGTTAATGCGTTGGAGTTGACGAGGAAATTATGCACATTGTAGTTGAAGATTTGGAAGGTTATAAGGAACGAGGGAGTTGAACCTCTCAATTTGCGTTTGAGGCATTTATAATGGCTTGGAGGTGGATCACGGCCCTAGATCGGCTTGAGGAGTTAGCCTTGGCTGACAGGGCAACCTATGAGGTTGTGGAAGAGGTGGCGAAGGTTTTCCCAGGCCAAAGGTTGGCATTGATTTCCCCTTGGTGGGGGAGAAAAAGGGGGCGATTGGGATTCCCCTCCAACTCAGTTTCAGTACTTGCCATTTTCTTGAGGAACTCAGAGGTGTCCTAGGTCCTAGGCATTTCTTGCATTCCTAAAGTTCCTCAGGTTCCCAGGGAATCTAAGAAGTCGTTCATTATTGTAGAATTTAATGTGGTCCCTGAGATTATCTCTAGTCCCTTGTCCCAAGGGCCCTTCATTATTCTCTCTCAGAGGTTAGTTGTTC
>APFE030514147.1:139907-147065 GCA_000404065.3 Pinus taeda
TAGAGGCTTTAAGGAAAGCCTTCTGCCCTAGGTGCCTACTATATCCGTTTTCCACAAAGACATCAAGGAGGTGGGATCTCTCCATCCAGGCTCTCGTTATCCTAAATCCTGAGGGCACGCGTAGCTAGGGTATTAAGAACACCCATCTTCTGAGCAGGGAAAGGATGGGAATCAGCGTGAAGATACTGCTCTGTGTGCGTTTTCTTACGGTACACCGCGTGGGAGAGAGAGCCATCTTTCTTCCTGGAAATGAGAATATCTAGGAAAGGGAGGCTACCATTGACCTCTTTTTCCATGGTGAACTTAATAGCCGAGGACTGGCCATTGAGGTGATCCAGGAAACGATCCAGCTCCTCATGGCCATGGGACCAGATGACATTGGTGTCATCTACATACCTTTTCCAAAGCTTAGGAGGGAGACGAGCCGAGGCAAGAGCCTTGGCTTCGAAATCATCCATAAAGAGATTCGCCACGATCGGGGAGAGGGGGGAACGCATGGCCACACCACAGGTCTGCTCGAAGAACTCACCCTCGAAACTGAAGCACGTGGAAGTGAGACATACCTCAACTAGATGAGCAGTATCCGGATCAGTTAGGCGATAGATCACTTCCATGGCCTCTTTAATAGGGATGCAAGTGTATAGGGAGACCACGTCAAAGCTAATAAAAAAAAAATATTATATATATATATATATATATATATATAATAATAATAATAATATTAAATATATTGATATAACTTCAGCCTGGGTCCTAGAGTCAAAAATAGTCGTTAAGTGGTCCTAGAGTCAATAATAGCCGTTAAGTGGTCCTAGAGTCAATAATAGCCGTTATGTAGCCGTTGGAGTCTCTTCTCAGTCTATTTAACTTGCTAGGCCTGATCTGTTTCTTCAACTTGTCCTGACGATGAACCACACTAGTTGGTTCGAAACGCGTCGACAAATGTCTTTTTCATGTGATTTACGCTGAAGCTCTTCTTATAACTATAAAAGTGTTCATAGTAATCAATCATATATAAGTGTAAGCGAATACACAAGCAATAATAAGATGATGCCAATATCAATGAAGCAATTCACCAGTACAAGCATAGAGTTAGCACATCATATATGATCCATGCGTAGCAAAACAAGGTTCGTAGCACAAGACAGCACATGAGTAGATTGTGTATCAAATAACTCTGAGGAACATCTGATCCATTAAGAAAATAATACCCATGGCACTAGAGCATAAAATATCCATGCAATCCAATAATGGAAAATAAAAATTACTCCTTTCATATATGAGAAGAGCATAAGTTCTTTCAAAAAAATATTGTTCCAAAATCAGTCTTCAGCTAACATTCCTTTAAAATGTGTCATGAGGGTATATTTATAAAATGAGGGAGACCTTTGGCCTACCCCTAATTCTTGGGCTTCCTCATGACCTTTCAACTACCTTGTGACCTTTAGACCTCCTCGTGACTCTTCACATTCCAAAATTTTCCTATCCTATCTTACTTTTCCAAAATCACAAAATGAGAAAAATATACTCTATCAACTTAACAATAGAAAGTTGGGGAATGTCCAAGTGGATTTGCTCCATTAGGTAAGTGAACCAAAGAATGTATTCAGATTTAATGGGGGTGATATTTGGTTGTTCCTCATCATGTCTATGCAGGCACTCAAGGGCATCCGGTATGAGGGTGGTCCTTTTGGAATTCACCTAATTACCTAAGGTCACCATCTTTGTATACATTCTTACCGGTTCAACCACGTAGTGTGTGATATTCCCCTTTGTAACGGGTAGGTCATTTGAGTAGGTTGCCTACCTGTATATGTTAGTGAATGCCTGAACTTCCTGTGAGATGTATTCCTACTTTCTCACCTTCCCGACTTCTCCGATGGATGGGACTCCATGGATCTCGATCATTGATTCCAGACTGCTGAAAAGTTGTCTATATGAAGCCAACACTTTGTCTACATCTTTGGCCAGTTTTTCCTTTCACTGGATCTTGATGTGTAGCTGGACTTTGGCATTTTGCATGGTGATCCAATCCTTCTTCGGGACTACCATTGGTGCCCTTGGATACTTGATGGACCACTCGTGTATACCATCTAGAGCACTAACGACTTCTTTTAGCATAGAATCCCTCTCTTTTGTATGTGTTTGTATGGCCAAGATCGGTGCTACCGTGTGATGTAGTTTTGACATTTATTCATAGAACATCTCCATGGCTTCACTAAGCATCTCGACCTCATCTTTGATTGCGACTTGTAGTTCTATTGTACTAGAATATACTAAATGGAGAGTTGAATTTTCTTCCTCTTCCCTTTTTCTGCCTTGTTTTGCCCTAGTGGCCTTCTACTCTCATGCATAAAGCCTGCTTTGGAGCTTCACAATTTTTTTGCTCATTCTAACAACATTATGCTCAATCGTGGTCACAAATGCAGTTCCATCCAAGGTGATCATCTCAGGATTAAATGTGGTTTTAGGAATAATTTCTTTAGTTGTGGTGACTAACAAAGGTTCTACAGGGTTTCTAGCATAACATTTCCTCCTCTCTTTCCTGATCGTGAGGCTAACTTGGTCAAAGGTGAGCTTGGTGAGATCTAATACCTCTTCTTCTTCTTCTTTGACAATGTCTAGTTCTTGTAGGGGAAGATGTCTTCCGGTGAGGGGAGTAGAATGAGGAAAATCTAATGGAGGAAGTTTGATGTGTTCTAAGTCTAGTTCAGTTGTTTTATTGGTTTCTCCCTGCCCTTCTTTATTCTTTCCTCTGCTCTTCCTCTAACCGCTTCTTCTCTTGCTCAACTTTCTCTTGCTTCTTCCTGACTTCCTCAGTTTTCCTTAGCTTTACTTCTTGTTCTTTCAAATCTTGTTCCCACTTCTTCCTCTTTTCTTCTTCCCTGACCCTCTTCTCTTCCTGCTCCTTTTCTTCCATTTTATTCTTCCTTTCTTCGTCTTCATGTCGCCTCTTATTCTCAAGATGGTCATGGTCACATGAATCTTGTGATTTTTTGAGCTCTTCCTCTCTTTTCCTCTTGAGCTCTTGTTTCTTATTTTCTAGGGCTATGTTCCTATGTTCCAACGTCTCATTATCTTCCTCCCTTTTCGGGGCACTGGGGAATCTTCTACCTCTTTCTCCTTCTACTTTTCAGTATAATAGTTATAGTACTTCGGTGTTGCTCTGCTACCAGCGAGCCCAAATAGTACCCCGACAGAGTCACTACCTAGAAATCACAGATGTTGCTCTATTGCCAGTGAGCCTAGAATATACCTCAGCAAAGGCATTGCTTCACCTCTTAGCGTAGGAAGCCTTTTAAAATCCTTTAGCCCTTATTAACTCTTTGAGTGCTCATTGGAACTTATTCAACTGTCCTTATTTTCACTTCTTCATGTGGCATTGTAAGCTTGGGTAGACAAGGGATCCTAACTTATTTGACTTGCAAAGAGGTTGTTTCCAGTTTTTTAGAGACCTTATTATTTTTCTGAAATATGTATATGCTCAAAACTTTTCTTCACCTTCCCCACCTTCGAACTAACAGGTAAACTATAACATCACACAATTCAGTCCAAGTTAGCAGCTAGGATAGATTGGCGCAAGATAGGGGACCGTGGATGACATCGAGTTCCACACTATAGTAAGTTTCAATACTCTATTTTGGTCATGGCTTAACGTTCGGTCAAAAAGGTGATTCTAGAGAGAAACCATATGAGCTAGAGTGTAGGGCTACTTCAACCTCAGGCCGACATCCCAAACTCTTTATTCAACACAAAACAAATTCAAAACAAAACTAGAAAATAAAAACTAATGGAAAAGAAAGATCAAAATGGAACTATAATACAAGGTGTATTAGCAGCCATGAGAGCTACTAGGTGAAGTAGAATTTGAGATCTTGGCCATTCACAGGAAGGGGTTCAACCCTCCCTCCTAGATTTTGCAACTTATATGTGTGGCTCCCAATTTTATCTTTGACTTAGAAAGGACTGATCCATAAGGCTTGGAATTTGGTGTGTTTTCCCTTGTCCTCATGGGCTCTGTCCCACTTAAGAACCAGGTCCCCTACACTGAATTCGCGGGTTCCTTTGGATTTCTTGTCAAACCATCTCTTAATTTAGTTTTGGTGAATGACAAAATTCTCCCTGGTCTTTTGTCTTTCCTCTTCCATTTTAAGGAGCGTGTTGATGCGATTTTGAATGGTAGGGAAAGAGGAACCTTGTGATTCTTGTGACAATTGGAGGGCAGAGAGGAAGAGGTTTGGTGGTAGGATGGCTTCTTTTCCATAAACCATAAAGTAGGGGTATGTTCTGAGGGATGATTTAGGCATAACCCAGACGACCCACAAGGCATTGCTGAGGACATCGTGCCAATTTCTCTAGTGGGATAACAAGGTCTTCTTGAGGATGCAGATGAGGTTTTTATTGGTAGATTCTGCTATGCCATTCCCTTGATGGTAGTATTTAGCTGAGTCTTTTAAAAAAATGTTGTTTTCCAAAGAAAAATCATATAGTCATAAAGGATAAAAATACATATCATTATCAAATGCAAGTGAGGTTGGAACATTGAACCTAACCATGATGTATATTGCCTCATCGTTGTTGATTTTCTATAATGGAACTGCTTCGACCCACCTAGTGAAATAGTCAGTGGTTGTGAGTATATACGTGTGTTTTTTTGATGAGTTTGGCACAATTACCCCAATGACATCCAACCCCCATTATTGGAAAGGTTCTTCCACCGCTATGGGTTGGAGAGGGGCAGACGACCGAGCTTGCCTTCTTGCATGCTTATGACAAATGGGGGATTTTCAAGAATATGTGTGTATTTGAAGAGCATGGGCCAGTAGAATCCTTCTCACATAATCTTGTTAGCAGTGGTGTCACCAACATAGTGGCCCCCTTCTGGTCCATCGTGTAAATCCTTCAACACCCGTTGGGCTTCGTCATATTCCAAACATCTAAGTAGCATGCTAAGGTGGTGTTTTCGAAATAGGTTACCTTGAACCATTTTATATGCAGTGGCTTCGAGCCTTATTACCCTCTTATATTTTGTGGATAAGGTAGAAGGTAGGTTCCCTTGCCCTAGGTATTTCTTCTCGTCAAATTACCATGACGAGGGGTCATGGGAGATTTCATAGCTTGAGCCCTTTGACCGTGTGTGAGGGTTTGAACTCCAAATCATATTCCTGGAGGGAAGTCATCCAGTTGGATCTCCTCTCACCTAAGTCTTGTTGGATGAAGAGTGACCTGACAGTGGGGTGAAAAACCATCACTATGACATGGTTCTTGAGAATGTACGTTCTTAAGTGTTTCACTACTTTGTAGACCACATTTCATGCGGAAAGAGTTATTTTTGCGGACAAACCTAACCTCCCTAGGAGTCTAAGACTCTCTAGTGACAAACAAACCAAACAAGAGCAATCCTTCTCTAAACATACATTATTCTATGAGAAACCAAGTGTTTTCCGATCTTACCTTAGGTCCAACGCTTGTTGTAGCAGTCCAGCCTTGCTGATCCAGATGAGCTCCTCCTTCACTTTAAGACCTGCATACACTAACAAAGCAAACGATTACATAACACCTGAATATTTCATAAAACAAAGCATATTCATCACATAGACCAAGGAGTACATGAAATAATTCATTAACAACAAATCATTGAGAAGAATGGACTTATTTGTATTAAGGAAACAAAAAAGGAACCATTACAACCTGAGCCTTGGTGTTGTGCAAGCTCCTCCCAGGGTCCAACAAGAGATTTCCTCTACTTTGACAAGCTCACCCACTCCCAATATGGCAACAAGGAAGGATAGTGATCTCTCCTCACAAGTCAACAATGGAAGTCCTAATTCCAGCAGCATTTACCCTTTAGAATGTTCAGCTTTCAACCTCCCCTCCTCTGGCCCAATGCCTGTATTTATAGTATTCTAGAGGAGGTTATTCAGTTCCAACATCAATGGGATACTCCCTCTTTTGGATGGGGTAGCTCCTCTCTTGATGGGATAAGCTCCTCTATCATAGGGGTGCATGAACCATCTGGAGGCGCTCAATACACGTCAAAACTCTTCTAGAAGGCTCTAGAAGTGACCACAAGTAACTTTTTAAAGATGAAACTTGCGCCTTTTGACCTTTACAGGGGTACGCACCCTAGCTTTAGTATACAGAGCGTATTACTACGCAGGTCTAATGTATATGGAGTGCGTACACGCAGGAAAGGTAGAGAGAAACTGCGTACCCAGAGATAAACATGTTTTCAAGTGACTTTCTCTCTCTTTGAAGTTTTGACATGAAAAGCAGAGGTATGGGGCTTGACAAAGAGGACAATGTGGCTATTGATGAGGCCACATAAACTGCAGATAGTCAAGGTGACAAAATTCAGTGTAACAGATTGCCCCCTAAAGTACGAAGCCTGTAGTAGATAAGGGTGTTAAGTCATATAAGAAGGGTGAAGTGCTTTATCATTTCGAGGATCATCTTGTGGATAGCCCGGTTGGAACCTGCAATTTTCAACACAAAATACATGTAAAATATCATATCATACTGAGGTAGGCATTCCCATACTCAGATCAAAACTTTAACTATTGAACTAACTATTCTGGTACAAGAATGATTTCATAATACATCATAATTATAGACTCTTGTAGACACAGTATGGACGCAGCCATCTGTTTATGATTGGTCTACAACATAATGAATACAAAACTCCTCGCAGCCTGGATGGTGGAAACTAGATCCAGGGTCTTCATTTCTGTTCCCGAATTGGTACGATTCTAGCCATGTGAATGAATGAGTCGATGTCGAACATGGTAGAAACCACTTGATTACCGGTCAATGATGTAAACCATTAACAAGTGTGGGAGAAACCACCAGTAATGTCAATGGTTCTCAAAGTACCCAGCACAATCCATGAGATGTGAATGAATGAGTCGATGTCGAACATTTCATGGAATCCTTCGATCGCAAGTCAATGATGAAAACTTACGTCGAAGGCGAGAAACCTGCCATTGATGCATGCAGACTCCAAGGTACTGACGATTTCTAAGTCAACTCTCTAGATAATGTGCTGATGTCGATAGAAAGCGACCCGTCGCATGCAAGCCCACAACACGAAATCATAGTTCAAGTTGAAGAAATGTTGCTGCAAGGACTGACTCAATGATGACATAATGAATGATAGGT
>APFE030514147.1:148574-219851 GCA_000404065.3 Pinus taeda
GAAGTGCATAGAGCAAGGGCATCTCTAGGTAGTATGCCTGAGGTAGCCAACAGATTGATCAATGTGCTAAATAGTAGGACAGGCCTTCAGCTGGCAGCAATTGGGATCACCAGCAGGACGGAGACTATCCAACTAGTCAAGAGGGTCCTCACATTGAAAGGCCTGGTACAGACATTGGACAGGAGGAGCCAAGATATGCAAACAGAAGTACACAGGTTCGGGGCTAAGTTTGCTGCATTACAGAGCATAGGTCTCCCCAGCTTACTCAACAGTGCAGGAAAACTTCTGTCACATGAAGTTTATGCTAAGAGGGTGAACACATTTGCTGCAAGTCAGATCAAGCAGCTCCCAGGACACAGGGCCAGCATCTGGAGAAAGTCTCTATGACAGAATAGAGAATCTGTTCTTTATTATGAATGAAATTAACCATCTGTTTGAAACGCCTCCAAATTTCTACAAGTACACAGAGGCAGATGAGACCATGGATGCAATTTTGAGGCATCAATTGCCTACGCAGGATTGGTGGGCCTCCATGATACAATTATTATTATAAATAAGAGGCTTCATCTGAATTTTGTTATCAAAACATATAAGTCATCACCTTCAGAAAGTGTGATACACATACTATGACAGAAAGGTGGAATGAGCCACCTCAGCATGAAGAGTCAGCCACCAAGGGCAGTAACGACAGCTACAGGTAGCAGGGCCGAGAAAAAGCTTCAACATGAAAGAGCATAAAGACACATCATTCACATCAATCAGCATTAAAGCAGAAACGCTCGACCGACTCAGCCTCCTCCAAAGGTCAAAAAGTCTTCTGACAGAATTAAAGAGCATTCATGTTGTATTGAAAGCTGCAATGACTTCTTATCTGCTATTTCCTGTACGAGTTGGTGAAGATATTTATTTCTCAGATGACTCAATGCCTGAGATATTTTGTATGAAACATTTGTATATATTCCCCCTCGCATGAGTTTGCAGGGGTTGTTGTTGATTTCTCTTCTAGAGTTCTTTTGCTGTAAATTCTCAGAGAAGTAATACAAAAGCCGATGGAATTTCCAAAGCTCTGTGTTGTTTGATGCATTGTGGTGTTTAACTGAATGTTACAGGATTCTTGCGTACTTCATGGCACAATAAGTTTTCCCTAAAACTCTTCGTTATGTGTTTTGTTATCTTTTCATATCTCTTTCATGCTTCTGTGCTTTACAGTTAGTGGCAAGGAAAAAGAATAGTTCCAGGATTTAATCACAGATTACCCTGAACTCAATCTGAGCTATTATAAATGTTTTCTTCAGTTATAGTAATAAAGGTGTAATTCTTAATTGCTGCCCTTTCACACTATATCTTTCACAGTGATTATTGTTTCAGGAATTCAAGTTTGCTCCTGAGGAATATATCTCTTTCCCACACCCCAACTTAGTGGAAAATTCTTAATTGCTTTTCACTGGTTATTTGCATTTCACCATCATAATTTCAAGTTTGTTTTATGAAGTATTCAAAAGGCCCTGTAATTTCAGCTCCTCAACTCAAGATTTCAAAAACCAGTAGCCACAGACTCCATTGCCCAATGGACTAACATTATCTGTAGATTTCCACTTTAGGTACAGAAATACATCCTTTCAACCAAACATAAACCAAAACCCTTACTTCATAACTAGCCTAAAATCTCCACAGAACAGAGACAAACCTTAAAGAGAGAGCCCTCTCTGATTACAATTGGGCTAGAAGCTGTAATCCAAAGATTGGTTAGTGGTTACCCCGGCCGTATTCCCTTGGGAGTCAAAGGGAAAAACTTGGGTGTTAACAGTGCCTTCATTTGGGTTGAAGGGACTTGTTCTTAAACCTTTTCTTGATTTATGGATGGTTGTTCTGCCATTGTACTCTGTTGTTCTGAATGCTCAATTTCCTTACCTTTCCCTATAGGTGGAATGGCCTCTTTAGCTGGCTATTGTGAAGATGTACCAGCTGATGTGCTTGCTGCAATATGTTGAGGCTGTGTGAAGGGGACCTGTGCAAAATAATCCAGGTCAATTATTTTCTAATATTCTTTCATTTCTTTTTCTAATCTTTCTTCTTCAGTTAGCTCTTCATCTAATGTGCCCTCTACCCATTCTTGTCGATTAGCATATTGTTCAATGTGGGGGATTGGCTGGTGCACATATCCTGAAAGCCTGTGTTTGACTCTTCTAAAGATTATGAAATGTCTAGGGTCATATGGTTCCCAAATGAAGCTTTTTTTTAGCATGATCTCTTCGCTTAGCATCTTGTCTACATCCCTCCAGGCTTCTTCCCTTTTATTGAAAACAAAAGGGCCCAATTGATGTCTAATTTTGAGCTGTGCTTTGTTGTTTTTTCCATGGAAATGGGTCAAATCTACACTACTGAATTGCCTGAAATATTCCAAGGAAAAAAGTCTCATGGGGACATATCTCGGAATTTTATAGCGAGGAAAATCACAACCATAAATTCTTATCACTGTGTGGTTTTGGTAGAAGTACCAATCACCAATGTTGTAGGCCCTTGAAAGATGTAAGATTCTTTGCATTTCAGCAATGAGCCTGCCAGGAGGAGTCATCATCAATAGGCAAGTGACTCGGTAGATGAAATTGTTAACAAACTCACAATATGTGTAGGGAGAGAGGTGGACTTCATGGAAAATTGAGGTCCAGAAGATAGCAGATCTTCTCTCTCCTTTTGAGTCTAGTCTCTTGAGAGGAACTTTCAAACTATCAGGGTGATAGTACAGCAGCAGATGGTAAATGTAGGAGGTATACCTAAACACTCTTTCTCTCTCCATCATTATGAATTGCTTGTGCATTTTGTTTGCTATGAAGGCGGCATAGTCATACATGACAGCAAGGGGCTATCCTAGAGTGGACATGGTTAATAGCACAAACACAGTTTCATCCACAAATTCTCCGGTTTTGCATCCTAGAATGTAGGAAATCATATCTACCAGGAGTCTGCATGTTTCATTGAATGAGACTTGATGATAGGGTGGAGGATGATTGGCCTGGCACTGTGGCTGCATGAACAACTGACCTACCCTTGATATTTCTGAACTAGAGAGCTTTGCACCCTTATCAAGTAGGAGTTTCATTGTAAGAGGAACCAGAGGCTAAGGTGGTTCAAAGTTCAGCATTTCATTTATGGATTGAGGAGTAATGTAGAACAGTACAGAGCCATCTGGAGTGAGGATTTCTCTCTGTGTGGGGTCATAGTTTGCATGACATAGATGAATGAAGTCAGGCAGCACATTGACTGATGGGAGGTAGTAGATGGGCATAGTAGATTCGCAGATTCCCAGGATATCAGTGTTGTTTTTGTGATTGTTTCTGAATTGACACACAGTTTTGAGGTGAGACTTGAGGCCCATCATATCCTTGATCTGGAAGTCCCTGTCTGCCAAAGGTAACCATTCTAAATCCATGCATGGTACATTCAAAGCAGCAATGTTGAGAGCCACTGGAGACTCCATGCTTCAACTGTTTGTGTTTTGATTGTAATATAGGTGTATGCAACAACAGGAAATAGGACTCTGGCTCTGAGGCTTTTGTCAGTTTTTTGGAGACTAAATTTTATCTAGAGCTGACCTCACTGTATAAAATTTATGGTTAAAAACAAATGTTGCAGAGTCTAGCAGGGTCTATTAAATGAATTTGCTGGATTGCAAGCTCTGTGAGTAGAATGCAGAGGAAATGGGCTTGAATTTTTGACCGAAGGAGCGAAACCTTGCAGAGGGAAGTGGAAATTGAGGAATTATTTTTAGAAAACAGGACAAAACAGAAGAAACAACGCGCTTGACAATTTTAATTCAATACTTGGGCAGTTTTGGAGTCTCTACTGGCGAAAATGGGCTCGAAGTGTGTTCTTATGGCCAATTTGCAGAGGAGGGAAAAGTTTGCAGGTTTGCTTCGAATAAATAGCTCAGATAGTGCATGCAAGGTGGTGAATGATAGGCAGAAGCACTTTTGGATTTGAATTATAGGTCTTTAGGCAATTTTAACAGTGAATTTTCGAAAAAACAGGGTTTTTAGGCGAAAAATGGGTAAATACCTGTTTTTATGGCACAGAGGATAGTTAGCAAGGGTGACTCGAGCTGTGGAGTCGAGCTACGAAGCGTATTTGCAGGTTGGTGGACTGTGCAACTTCCGGAGGCGGATTGGTCGTAAAATCGCATGCACGTTCTTCGTAGGCATAACAAACAGAAAATAAACAAAAATAGTCGTTTTCATGACTTTTTAATGAATTTTGGACATTTTAGCGTTTTTGGTGCTTTTTAATGATGAAGTCATCATGACGTTTTTCTTGTCGCATAGCGGGTACGAAGGATGACGTGGTAGCTGACGTGTATGACGACGTGGCACATGACACAGTGGCGGGGTGGTGATGTCAGCAGATGATGTGGCGCAGGTGCAGGGCAGTAGCAGGAGACGTGGATGCAACGTCAAGCGGTGACGTGGGCGGAAGGACAGAGGGTGGTAAGTGGTTTCCATCAGACTGCCTTTGGTACGGGGGCGGTATCTGTCAGAGGCGGTCCGATGCAATCAAAACACGATGGGTGTCCATATGTACGACGGTAAAACCGTTGACCATCGAGTACTAACATCCCGTCGTCGGGGCGTGTCCGATATTGATTTGGACCGTCGGATTTGGGGGAGGCGATTCGACGGTGGACGAGAGGGCGATTTGACCGGGTCTTAACAAAGCAGTGCGTATGATAAACATTAAATTTTGTAAGGTTTCGAGCGAGTTTAGACTTTGGTTTATGGGTTGATTTATGTGGTAATAGGCGGCTATGGTTATTATTCCAACCAAATGTTAAACTAATCCCATTAAATATGTGCGTGCGGGGTTATAATATGGTTTAGGAGGGAGGGTTAGCACGGTTATTTATTTAACCTGGCATTAAATAAACCCCAAGGCTTTATGAATGCGGAAGGGTTAGTATAAAGTCCCAAATAGACTTAATATTTCCCGAAATTGTGTTATATGGCTATAGTTTCCAATGGGTAGGGATATTTAGATTTTTTGGGTTTTAATATAGTTTTTATAAAATAGGGGTGGGAAAGATGATTGAGGGAGCTAAATAATAAAGTTAAATGTTAATATGACTTTATGGAATGAAACTGCATCAATAAATGCTATGTTTAAAGAGTGAAAACTTGGGCATAGGGAAATGAAAGGAGTGTGGAATGATCCTTTTTACACAAGAAATGTGGTTTCTTCCAACTGAGTAAACTCAGAGTTCCACTTAGCATTTTTCATAAAATAGAGTGAAAAAGGACTATTGGGCAGATCCCAAGGTCCTTGAGGGGATGTTAGTGAATGATTTCTAGGGGAATGAAAGGGGAAGTTAGTCATGCTTCCACTGTTGTACCACCATACAACTGCCATGGTATTTGTGTCATTGATGAGATGAGTTTTTCTTGACAAGACAAAAAGTGATCACAAACTTGCTTCTGCATCCTCAAACTACCTACTCAACCTAATACACCTAACATTTTTTCTTCCTTTTGATTGGGTGTATTTAGACTAGCAAACCCTGCTTTTCCTTCTTTTCTTTTGACTGCCCTCCTATCTAAAACTATCCTTATTTCAACCAAGGGCTCAGATTGAGCAGTTGGGCCCTTTATTTCTCTATCTAATCTAGTGATCTGCCAAGCTTGTACTGTTTGAGAAAATCTTATTCTCTATTCTAAACCAAGAAATTTAAACATGAACTAGCCAGGATTGCACTATCTGGCTATTCATCAACTGTAAGAAAATTAGTAATTGCACTTCCTTGTTTGCATGTGTCATCAAGCCACTTTCCTGGTCTTCCCTTGGAATTGCTTTCTTTTCTTTTTTTATGCATCTTGATTGTTGATAATATGGAACCTTTGCAGCATGGAAAGGATGATCATATTTTGCATTTCCACAGTCAATCATGAAAAATGAGACCTATTGGTATAGGAACCTAACAGTGGCTCCACATGGGGATGGCTTTTCCAAGAAAAAATCCAAGAACGGCAGGTCAGATGGCCTCATTCTTATTTCTTGCTGTGTTTATAAAACTTCCTTCTACTGCAAGCTAACCAACTGGACCCTAGTGCATGAATGTTTTTCATATAAGTTGATCTGAATGTAATTTCAACTCTGTCTTTGGAGGTTGATCAGAGTTGTTTTTCATAAACAAACAATAGAGAACTTTGGAAAAGTAGTATTACAAAAATGAACCCCCAGGATGGTATATCTGTTGGCTTTCCTTCTCAAAATTTGCTGCATCATATCTCCTATCCTATTGCTGAAATGAACTGCTAAAGTAAACACTTTTTATGTACAAACTACTCTTTTCTTGTGTTTTAACAAGGAGGTTCAAAATAATGCTTGAGCATTCGCCCATTGACTGGGCCTTCCTGAGCTTCTGTGCCATCCAAACTCTTCAAAAAATAGGTGTTGTTTCCTTGTACAGCCTGGATGACAAAAGGGCCTCTCCATAAGAAATCAAATTTGCTATGTTTTCCTTTGTCCTCCCTTCTAGAGTCCCACTTTAGTACTTTGTCTCTGATGAAGAAGTTTTCAGCTTTTGTTCTTTTGTCAAAAATTTTCTTGAGTTTGTCTTGCAGAATCTGAGTTCTCTGGTATACTTCTTCTCTAGTCTGTTGCAAGTGAATAGTTTGATTGATTCAGGATAACCAGACATGGTTTTCATTCAGGAAACTAAATTCTCGATGGGTAAAATTATAGAAATACATAGCACATGGTTGAGAAAGTATGAGTATCTAGAGGTTAAGGCAGACAACTCGGCAGGAGGGATTCTTATGCTCTAGGATCCCAAAAAACTTGGAATCGTTGACACTTCTGTGTCCAGGAACTATCTTTCACAGGTAATACAACCTATGGGTCATAAGGAGAGTTACATGATTACAATTGTCTATGGTCCTCAAAAACTAGAAGACAAACTCAAGCTTCTTCCCTTGAGGAGCTAAAAGAGAGATATCCTGATATACCCTAGATTCTGGCAACGGATTTGAATATGATCAAATCTCTTATAGAGAAAAAAGGGGGTATCAGAACACTAGGCAAAGACTCCTTTGCCTTTCAGAACTTCATAAATAATATGAGATTAGTGGATGCAGAAAAAATAAATGGCACCTTTACCTGGAACAATAAGAGAGGAGTGGCTTCTCAAGTTGCCTAAAAACTAGACAGATTCATGATCTCAGAGGACCTATTTCTCACAGGCCCTGACATGTAAGCTTCAATCCTTCCTTTTGGAGGCTCAGACCTCTGGCCAGTATAGCTTGAAGCCACTTTTATGGGCACACCGAGGAACAAACCTTTCAGGTTTGAAAATGTCTGGCTCTCTCACCCTGACTTCACCAACAATATTGATAAATCGTGGATGCAATATTTTCCCTTTCAATGCACCAAAATGTTCATGCTACAACAAATACTTAAACACATCAAATTTAAACTCAAAATTTGGAACAAAAAATAGTTTTGTAACATTTTTGAAGTCAAGAAAGAAGTTGAACAGAAACTTCAGGGGATTAATCAACTTATGATCACAGAGGACTTTAACGAGGAAAGGAAATCTCAAGAAGACATTCTTTAGAAGTAATGGGATGATAGGTGCAGGCAAGAGGAGATTTTTTGGAGATAGAAATCAAGAGTACAGTGGATTAAAGAACGGGAAAGAAACACAAAGGTTTTTCACAAGTCAACTTTGAGTCACAGGTCACACAACAAAATTCTAAAACTTAAAGATTCTCAAGGGAAGGAGGTTGTCACCCATGAAGAAATGTATTCTGTCCTAGTACAACACTTGCTCAGCATTGCAAAGGAGCCTCTCTTAGACAAGTCGTAGTTTATTAACAAATTCACAAGGTATATTCCTAAGCTTGTCACAAGGGAAGACAATCATAATCTCAATAGGCTAGTATCTAAAGATAAGATCAAGGAAGTTATCAACGAGATGCAAAATGGGAAAGCTCCTGGCCTGGATGGTTTCAATGTGGAATTTTTCAAAGCATGCTAGAAAATAGTCAAACAAGACATCCTTGAGGTGGTGGAAGACTCAAGAAGATCCAGATCAGTCCTGAAGGCTCTCAATGCCTCTTTTATAGCTTTGATTCCAAAGTAGGAGAAAGCCATCACACTGGACAAATTCAGACCCATAGCTTTATGTAATGTGGTGTACAAAATTATTTCAAAAGTAATTTCTAACAAACTCAAGCCCCTTCTTCCAGCTCTCATATCAGAGGAGCAAACTGGTTATGTGGAAGGAAGACAAATTCTCAATAATATCATACAAGCTCATGAGATGGTACACTCTCTGAAAAGCAACAAGAAAGCTGGTATGATCATACAACTTGGCCTAGCGAAAGCTTATGACAAGCTAAGTTGGTCTTACATCAGGGAAGTGTTGAAAGCTTATGGTTTTGACCACAATTGGATCAGACGGGTTATGGCCCTTGTATCCATAGCCAATTTCTCAGTCCTTCTTAATGGCTCTCCCTCAACAACCTTCATGCCTTCTAGGGGACTAAGACAAGGAGATCAGATATCCCCCTTCCTCTTTGTGCGCATGATGGAAGGGCTAGGCAGAGCGATAAAAATGGCAATTGTTGTGGGAAGAATCAAGGGTTTGAAACTCACCATAGATGGAGTGACCTCAACACACCAACAATTTGTAGATGACACTATGCTACAGGGCATTTCCATAGTCAAGGAAGCCAAATATTTCAAACAAATCTTGAATGAATTTGCTATGGCCTCTGGTATAGAGGTAAGCCTTGAAAAATCAAAAGTTTTCTTTTTTAACCCTGACATTGCTATCCAAAGAAATCTTATCGGAATGTTAGGATTACAAAGGGATCAGCTACCCTCTAAGTACCTGGGAGTGTCCCTCATAGACAAACCTCTAAGAAAGGGAGTGTGGGAGCTGGTCATTATCAAACTTCAAGATAAATTCAGGAAATGGAGATGCAAATCTTTAAATTTAGCTACGCACCTTGTGCTCACAAAAGCTATCCTGCAGGCCATACCCATTTTCATATTATCCACTCTTCCTATTCCTAAAGGAGTTTTACAACAGATCAAGGACATTCAAAGAGATTTTCTCTGGGGCAAAGGGGAAGAGAAAAATAAGTGGGCTTTGGTAGCTTGGAAAGAAGTATGCAAATGTAAGGTCCATGGAGGTTTGGGGCTTCATGACCCTAAAACCCTCAGCAGAGTTTCGGGTGCAAACCTTTGGTAGAGGTGGCTCAAGGAATCGACATCCCCATGGACCAAGCTTTTGAAATAGAAATATGCAAGAAATTGGCAAGAAACGGATCATATTAAAATGTCTGGGCTTATCAAGGGCTCCCACATTTGGAATCTTGCTTGGGAAAATAGAGGCATTGTCCAGTAGCACAGCTTCTAGGAGATTCGAGATGGGAACCTGGCAAGATTCTGGGAGGACAACTGGCAGCAAGAACCAAACTTGTTTAGGGAAGAACTAACTGATCTCAAGATTGACACTGAATACAAAGGTTTATGCATTGTCAATGACTTCTTGGAGTAGGTAAGGAGAAATGGAAAATGGATAATATGGAAGGAACTAGATTACAGGGAAGAAAGCCCTTTGAAAGCATAGGCAAACTCTCTTGCTATGGACTTGGAACAAAGGAATATTTTGGTTTCATCCTTGCCTGACCAACTAATATGGGGAAGAAACATAGAAGGTATCTTTAACCTAAAAGAATCCAAACAAATAGCCCTAGGGTTTGATCATCAAAACCCTAATAAGGCATGGAAGAACCTCTAGTAGCACCCACATTGGATGAAGATAAAGTTGTTCATGTGGTTAGTTCAACAAAAGAAAATTTTAACTTGGGAAAATCTTCTGAAGAAAGGCTTTGTTGGCGCATCCAAATTCTATCTATGTGGCACACAAGAGGAGATGATGGAACACTTACTCAACCTCTGCCCCTTCACCTCAACATTGTGGGATTAGGTGGCCTCGGTCTTCAGAAAAACTGACAGGGATGGTCTCAGTATCACCAACACTTTGAGGAATTGGAGAAGGAACTTCTCAAGGAATGAGATCATCAATAATGCTTGGACTCTGGTTCCAGGCTTCTTAATCTGGGAAGTCTAGAAAGAACGCAATGGCAGGATTTTCAAGGGAAAAATAGGCTCAACCCAGAACACTAATGCATAGATATTATGAAAACTCAAAGACACTGTTGGTGCCTTGTTAGTGAGACCTCCTGAGAACTCGAATCTTCCCTAGGACACTTGTATACTGATTTAGTTAGGTCTCCATTTATTACTTCCCCAGAGCACACACAAGGATGTGAGCTAGATAAACATTGGCAAAGACTTTTGGCAACCTCCTCCTCATGCTTTCTTGAAAATTAACATAGATGGAGCCCTCTAAAGGAAACTCAGGGAAGGCGGGTTTTGGTGGGGTCATGAGAGATGATTAGGGGTGCATAAAGGACATCTTTTATAGTAATCTGGGAATAGACAAAAATAACATGGTGGAGCTCCTGGCCTTAGAGCAGTGCCTAGAAATTATAATTGAGTCAAATTCTCATAATGTCATCATCGAAGAAGACTCAGAATTGGTTATTAATCTAGCCAAAAATATCTGCAATGGGAAAGCACCTCGAAAAGTATCAAAACATTGGAGACTTTTGCAAGTCTTTCAATGTATTCATACCCACCTACAAACCCTAAGAACAACCAACTTCGTTCATGTGTGGAGAAAATCCAATATGCTAGTTGATCATGTGGCGAATGAAGGAGTCATTTGCAAAGAAATTTACAATAGGTACGCATGGAACTTGATACCCTTGGGGAAATTACATGAGAATTGTCAAAGACAGGCAAAAAAGGACATGGAAAACTTCAAAGCATCCTTGGCTGATAATTGCTATTAATTTCTTGAGTTAATGATTTAGCTTCAAAGAATTGAGTTTCTTTTAATTGTAAGTAGGTTTTATTTCAAGCATCTGTTTACTCTTGTATTTGAAGCATTGTACTACAAATTGGAAAACATTACTCTTGGATTAAATTGCCGTCTCACACTAAGTACACTCTTGAAATAGAAAATTGTACCTAGATTGATAATTAATGTAGGATAAATAGGAGTTAAATGACACCTGCAAAATGAAGTGCTGATCCTTCAGTGGAACAACCTAAAAACACTCCAAATCGAAACTGTTGTTCCTTAGAAGGAATGGCAGAAAGTAAAAAAAAGAAAAAGACAATGAAACTGTTGTTCCTTTAAAAGGAATGGCAGTTGTTCCTTAAAAGGAATAGTGCAAATGTAAGCAAGAGATTTTTTTGTTCCTTAAATGGAACGGTTGTTGTTCCTTGAGAGGAACAGCAGCTTTGCGTGCAATTTTTTTCTTTTTTTTCTTTGTCGTTCCTCTTAAAGGAACCACAGTTTTACGTACAGATTTTATTTTTATTGTTCCTCTTAAGGCCAACAGTTGTTCCATCTAAGGAACAACACTTTTTGAGAGCATTTTTCGTTATTTCTCTTAAAGAACAACATTTTTTTGAGAATTTTTGTGAATAATGTTTTAGTCTTCATGATCCCATCTATATCACTTTGATGTCTTTATCTTCACTAAAACTTAATCTGATTGATTATTTTTATCATGTTGGTTCTTCCCTAATTCTCATAATTCTCTTTTATTATTATTATTGAATAAGAATAAGGGCATATTTTCCTTTATTGAGATGTTCAGACTTCTTCCACCATCCTTACTCTTAAGGAGTGTTGAACCATCCTCTATATATAAATAGAAAGTGCTATATGAAGGAAAAGAAAAAGAAAAAAAATATATCTATATGATTACTAACAATTCTATGATTTGTCATATGGAGGATAGGGGGTCTCATCAAGAGCCAACCTACCATGATCATAAGGGAGCAGTGAAGTGGCATTCCCACTATGGCCAACACACCAAGGATATGATCCAATGGGCACATTAGAAAACTAAACATCCTTGCAATAGGAGGTCTCATCATGAGCCGACCTGCCCACCTTTCATTTGTTCCTGGTGAATGGCATTGTGATTCATCTGGTTACCAAGCCAGCGCAATGGCCTCCATTCTAACATTACAAAGCACTTTCCTAGGCATATATAAAGGATTATGGTTCCAAAGGGTGAAAAAGCAACTTTGTCAAGGTTATAAACGCCTGTGGGCAACAGAGCTCTGCTGATGGTATTGGAGTCATATTTTTCAACACCAATAGTAATTACAAACCCTTTTCTTATTTCTTTATCTTTATTTCAAAAGATATTATGTTCCCAAATTCTTTTTGAACCTTTCATGCATGAAATATCATCTAAGAATTCAATCATAACGTTTTAAGTGGAATAATGACCGCATATGCATTTTACCTACGTTAGCTGTCCTCTTCCCTTTTTCACATCACTCCATAGCATCTCCATATCTATTCATGATTTTCATCATAAGCCTTGATTTCAGAAACTTAATACTTTTTGTGATCTTGTCATGAATATGTACAACTTTCCCTTTTTATACTGTACGATTGTCATCCAATACATTGCTCCTCCATTTAACCGGTCAAGGACAACCTATCATATTTTAGGGGGGCACGGGTGACTTCCAGAATAATCATGTATACATTTTAGTCTTCTATTTGGATGTATTAGATTACATCATATCCCTTAATAGCAAGTTTTAATGGTATTGATGTTAAAAAAGGGGTTATTATCCGATATGCACAATTTGTTGTTCCATTGTTATCTCTGTGTATTGTTGTGTAAAATTAACGGTGTGCAGAACTTATATGAAATGGGAGGTCGATCAATACGTAGTGAGCCATAGGTACTAGTAGTTTCTAACACTGCACGGGAAATTTTGGTGAGGGCAGGATAGGTCACATATTTTACATGACTACAGCAACCCCATGAAACTGTGGCTATTGAATTTTTGCAGAATTTGCAGGATGATCATTCCATAGTAAGGGGAAGATGAATAATAGGGATGGATAGAATAATTGTAGAGGTATCTGGACTACCAGTAGTTGGAACCATTTGGACACATAAAAAATTGAGACTTCAAGATGCCATGGCCACCTTTCGGGACGAGGGATAGAACCTAATCGTTAAAGGAAAAGGAGCCCAACCTTCATCTCTCAGAGAATCATGGACGGAACTAGCTAGGATAGTGCAGGGCTACATTACATGTGACGGGAGAACGGATGTGGTAAGACCATGCGACCTCTAATTATTATCAGTACTAAAACAGAAATGTGTTGTAAATTTGCCTACATATTTAAATTTTTTGCTACATGATGCTACTCAAAGCATAAAGAAATCCCTTCATATAGATACTGTAGTGAGCCACCATTGTTTAATTCGATTGATAGTAAGTTATATCCTTGCTCAGCAATAGACCAGTTGGGAAGAATTGGTGTTTTCTATAGATGGGGGACTAGCCTTACCTGCCCCAAAATGAAAAAGAACCACCAGCACAACAGGCATACCTCAAAAATGTAGACACTCTTCCAGATTAAGAATAGGGAGGGGAATGTTTGAGAACATCCAGGGTAGCAGCAAGCAATCCTTAGAATTACATAGTTCTGAAAATGAGCAACCCCTACAACCCGTAGGAAGAGATACTCAAGAATCAGAATTGGAGGAAGAAACTGAGCACACTAGTGAAGAAGAGATGGGGGAAACGGAACTTCCCTTAACCCCCAGCACAAGTCCACCACAAAATCCATTGCAGGAGGACAAATTGGCCTAGATTTTGGCCAATATGAGTGAGTATATTTAGCCCCAAAGTCTGCTCAACCTCAATAATGAGGTAGATAAATCACAAGAACACTCTTCGCACATCAATAATACATCACAGGAAATAAATGATGAGGAAGAAGTAGAAGCAAAAGCCACTCAAGAAGTGGTAGACTAAGCTAGGTTCACCTCTCCAGAGGAACCTAGTCAGGATAATGCAAATACTGAAGAGATGCTCCAAACACAAGATATGGAAACTAGCTAGGGCAAAGGCACAACCCTTGAAGAACAAAATCCAGCTGAGCAACCAAGCCCAGAAAGAATAGAAATAGTTAAGGAAACAATTGTTCCTCCCATGAAAAAGAAGAGAAAAATTAAGAGGTTGTGAAAAGAACAACAAAAGTTGCAAAATTTAGTAAATCAACTCAGACGAAAGATAATGACACTGAAAAGGGAGAAAATATCAAGAAGAACCCCGAAAATAATGGATGTAGCTATCCAAACTAAACTCCATGATACAAGGGCCATGGAGACTCAAACCAAGCCCATATTTATTCAAAACGATAAGGAACAACAAGTAGCATAGACTTCACACACTCCATTCCATGATAAAGAGACATAGACTATAGGCACTCAGTATTGTAATAAGAGTACCCAGATAGATCTTCAATCCAAAGAGGTTTCGATGGACAACAACCCTGGTGTAGCAAAACTCCAAGAGGATCTGGCACAGGCTCAGTGGACTATATAAAAGCTTGAGGAAGAGACTGTTCCTCATAAGAAATACCAGGAATTATAGCAACAATTAAGGAACATCAATGCATCAGAGAATGAAGCCTTTGATAAATATCAGAGGGCAGAAGAAAAAGTTGAAGAGGTAAAGAACAGACTAAAAACAGTCATGAGTTAAATGGATACTCTCTGTTCTTTATATACAGATGTTTTTTCATGTAGGTCCCCTGCCAAAAAATATGCTTTATTTCTGTTAGAAAGATATTTACAGTTAAAAATTAAGGCTATTAAGGCAGGGAAACCTATAGAATTAAAAATTGGTGATGATTTTATAAACTATTGTAAACACCATGGAGTAAAATTTCAACAATTCCTTTATGAGTTTTATTTACATAATTTTATATTAGAAGAGGAAATGGAGAAAAATCCCAGTCCTTTTGTGGGTGATGTGCAGTTTCAAGAATTTATTTCATTTGCTATTAACCAGTTAAAGTGGCTCAAGGCCATAATACTTCTTAGAGACAAGAAAATGGGTTAGACCTTTGGGGTAGGGGTGAACCAAAAAACCCATTGCAACTGCTGGCTAAACATAAAAGCCTAATGAAAAATGAGGGAGTGATCCAGACCTTGGGACCCATCCACAAAGAAATTGTCTAGCAAGGGGTAGAATATTTCCTCTCTATCAAAGACAATTCCTTGGAAGCAGTTCAATTCAAATGGAAGACTTCCAATTGGAATATATAGGACAGAGAGCCATTCAACTACAAATACTTTAAGTTAGTTGCAGATCGCCTGGTTACCTATAGTAACCTCATATTGAGGGAAGGCCCGTATTGGCTTGGTTGTAGGTTTTGAAGCCCTATTATCTGGTATCTTGCAAAAGGATATAAGGCCATATATGAATTGCCTAAAGGATAGACAGGGCCCATATTTGAAGTTTTAGCTACAAATCATGGTTTTAGACCACTTCATTACAATCCCTCTCCAGCCTATTCTTTGACTGCTTTGCATGCAAATTATATGGTTTTCATGAGGGCATGAAAAAGGGTAAGCAGGGGGGTGTGTTGAGTTATGGAAAAGTTATGAATTTAACATTTATTCCCTTGCCTTTTTCCTTAATCATATATCCTTTATATTCTAAGATGGTAATATATCAAAGAATTATAGTGAAAACTAAGGAGTTATTGATTATTGAAAATTAGTTCATTATTGTCGTTTTCCATGTTGGAAATAGAAGAAATGGGAAATTACCATTTTGAAGGAAAAGACAAAACAGAGTAATTGTTGTTCCTTCACCAGGAATCCGTATCCAAACAATCAGATCAAGATGGAGTGTGCAATTAAGGATAAAAATGGAAAATAATAGCATCAACGCAAAAAGACAAAGGGTTGACTGGAGTTAGAAGATGGAGCAGATCCCTCAAGATCTCTTGATCCTGAGGGATCGTTGTTTCAAAGTCTATCTGTTATTCTTGTTTTATCCACCTAGTAATTATAAAAGGGACATTGCTTGTAAAGATTAGAGATGGAGAATTGATCATGCATTATCGTTACTAGGAACTCACTATTGTATCTTCACTTTGATCATCGACTCTCTTTGATTAAAATAGAGTATGATTGCCTATAAAAAAATTCAGATATGATTAATAGATAAGTTGGTTGTTGTTCCATTCTTTTATACTAAAGTAGTCCGGCAGTGCTTCACTAGCAACTGAGGGCCCAACCCTGGTGGATCCACTTGCTATTTTGTACCATTACTTTACAATTGCAGTCGTGTGAAGTCTTGGTTTCATTTTCATTTGTTTGAATCACATTGCTTTACTGTTCCTTGTTCAAGACTTTATGAATTGTTTTATTGTATATGTTGTAACTGAATCGCATTGCCATTCCTTTTCATCATAATACGATTATCACTCTCTGCAAACTATATTGTTATGTTTTTCATTTCAATTATAAAGCTTTGTTATTCATTCCAGTAAAATGACTTTGCTGTTCATTACAGATTGTTGTTCATTTCTACTAAATAGCATTGCTATTCATTTTTTTCTGCAAATATTTGGTTTTGCTTTTAGCATTATTATAGTTAGTGTATTTATTCCATTTCTATTAGTAGCATTATTGATTTAATTCCTTGTCATTTCCAATCAGTCGCTTTAGTGTGGAGTGTGAGATCAACAACTATAAAGGACATTGGCTATTACTGTCAGAGTTCTCAGATTGAGGATCTTGTTTATGTTTGATTTCATTTACATCAGTTGACAAAAGAAAGAGTTATTGCTACTACATCCTTGACTGATAATTTCTATTAATTTCATGAGTGAATGATTTAGTTTCAGAGCATTGAATTTATTTTGATTGCAAGTAGGTTTTATTTCAAGCATCCATTTACTCTTATATTTGAAGCATTGTACTGCAAATTGGAAAAAATTACTCTTGGATTAAAATTTCAGCCTCAGTCTGAGTACACTCTTGAAATAGAAAATCGTACCTGGATTGATAATTAATGTATGATAAATAGGAGTTAAAAAGACACCTTTTATACCTTAACAGTCCTATCCATATAGAGCGACCTAATCCAGATTTTTCTATTCAACCACACTCTCAGGGTGTGCTGTGAAATAGTCCAAACACTCGAGCTACTCGACATTATAGCATTGTTGAGGAGTTGGCTCAAGTGCCATAAGCTATGTCTACTCTCGAGGTCATTCAAAGTTGTCTGTCTCAGCGAAAAGCATTATTGTCAGCTAATGGAGGTATTGATCCATCTAACTCCAATATTATTTGTTTTGATCTAGAAAACCATGTCCCATGCTTACCTCATTAGGTTTCCTTTCTCATCGAGATGATCATTAATGAGAAGACAATTCATAGGACCCTCATTGATGAAGGTGCTTCTACCTGCATCATATCTGTCTCTTGTGGGAAGGAAATTGGTTCTCTTACCTTCAACCAATCACCTAACACTTTCGAAGCCTTTGATGGGCATGATTCTCGACCATTTAGTGTCCTTCTGAACCTTGCCATTACCTTGGAAAGAAATACAGTACATGTCGAGGTAGAAATTATGGATGTGAATCTTAATTATAATATTCTACTCATACGGGGTTGGACCCATGCTATTCATGTTGTGGCCTCTTTTCTACTATGTGTACGTCATTTTCCCCATCAAGGGAATATTGTCACAGTCGACCAATTGTCTTTCTTCACTTCTTCTTTCCCAGATTGAAATGTTCCTTATGTAAAGCATACCGGTGCTCCTTATGAGAGTGTGGGGATTAGAATTTTTAAAGATCCCACCTTGATGCATATTTTTCCTGTCCCACCTCTGCATGTTGCCTCAGTCAACATGGTCTCAGTTAAGTCTCATCCTTGGATCATCCCTTCTCTTGATCTTGTTGATACATGGGGTGATGTCGTGCCGTTAAGCCCTTCTGAGATCAATTATGTGGAGATTATTTTGGCTTCAGCTTCAGTACCTACTGATCATACTATTTCAAGTGTCTCTCTTAACGCATATTCTTAATCCCCATGGCTTGGTTCTTCGGATTCCCCTGATCCATTTATTGAGACTTTTCCCTCTGATGAGAGTATTATGGAAGCCATGTCTATTAAGGAAGTACCTTGGAGAGATACTCATTATCGTTCCTCATTCTTTCCTAGCCTGGCGGTCATGTCTACTTTTCTTGAGAACTTCTCTTCTTAGTTCCCAACCCAACCATTTCAAATGTCTATTATGACTCATGAAGTTAGGTTGGAAGGGAATATGGGTAATATTACCCCAGAAATTCTAGTTAACAATTTAGTTTACCCTGATATTGTCAAGATCTTTCAACTAGGGGCACCTTTTTCTCATCATGAGTTTGGGTTTGCCTCATTTCCTCGAGTTTCTACCATCGACCCATTATCGCAATGGGGTTTCACATTATGACTCGTAACCCTTGCTCACCCGGGGGGACATGGGGGCATAGCCTTTTATGATTTTTACTCTATTATTTGGCCAAGTTGATGCTTACTTTTCATGTCAATATAAAACTCCATTTTACGTCTCTGTTTATTGATTACCTGAGTTCGGCAATGGTATCCATCAAGAAGTACTATGCCTGAGTCATCCCACATGGATAATTTTGTACGTAAGTGTGTTATTCATTTTTGTGCAAGTTGGTTTGGTTTGGTGTGTTAGATTTCTTGCCTTTTATGTCTTCACCTACTTTGCAGATATTTGTGACTTCTTACATTGGTTTCGCTGATGGTGCTTGTCGTAGTACCTAAAATCTATCTTTCGAGGCATGGGATATCTACGCCCCTAATGGTGAGTTGATTGATCTTCAAGGTATTTGTTTGGTTAAAAAAACTAATAACATTGTTGAGTATAGCACAATCATCGAACTCTTATCAGAAGGCGTTGCTCTTGACATTCGGGAAATGGTTGTTAACCTTAATTCACAGCTTGTTGTTCTTCAACTCAATAGGCAATATTCCATCAGAAACCTTCACATATTGAGAATGTATTTGTGTATTCGTCTATTGGAAATAAATTTTGATTACATCACATATCATCATATTCCTAGGCATATGAATACATTGACATATGCATTAGCTAATTATATGTTAGACATACATTTATGCAACATGTGAAAAAACAAAACATCTGTATCATAGTAAGAAAGAAATATAGCATATATATGTGTGTCGATAATGTTTGAGTGTCATAAATCAAAACCCCAAAAATAATATGTGTTCAGTACATCTGTGGCTCACAGGCCTCCAAACTATAAATGCTAAACTATAAACTACTTGACATGGTGATCATGACAGCACGTTACTACTCGTACTACTCGAGTCGGTAAATGGTGAATCTAGTCAGACACCCCCACTATGTGCCGCTGATACTATCGTGGTATGTCACCCACCCAAGCATACTCTGGTATGCCCCTAGCCAATACCTCAAGGTTCCATGCAATTTCGTCCTCGTTATTGAGCCCTTCCTGATAAGGAGAAATATCAAAATGTCGAGAAATGTGCCTGGTTATAGGGGACATCCCGACTGGTCTCTCTGATCCTACATCTGCATTTACAAAATCAAAATTTCAAGAGCGCATATGTTTCAAAAAAAAATAAAAAATCATAAAATTAAATTTTTTTTGCTTACCTCCATCATCATAATCTTCTTCCTCTAGGAGCGGCATATTAGGATAACCCCAAAAGTCTATACCTCTATAAGGCCAATCCTTGACCACGATTAGTTGATGCCTTAGCCATGTAAAGAAGGAGGATTTGTATGACATATGTTGGCCCCCACTGGTTCTGGGCATCAGTTCACTCCAACAAACCATCCGTGGGTCTTGTGGTAATGGAGGGTTCACCTCTACAAATTGATAGTGAAATAGTGGGATCTGCTCCAGAAAGAAGGTCACTAGAATAGAATCATATCTGAACTACCTTAGGTTTCCTGCCCTAGCTTTAGATAAATGACACTTCATGTTTACCTTCATGGCTTCCACCCAATTGAAGATAGTGGGCACCATACATTCTATAGCATACTGAAACTTAGATTTATTGGACTCATGTAATGCCTCTGCCCCAACACATCTGTTTATGTTCAAAAGAAACATTTTCAACATAAGGTCATTAACAGTCATGATATCTACCTTTCGACTCTTTGATTTCAGTGCTTCTAGGTAATGTTCTGTAAGAAACATGTTCACACTTGCCCTAACAGGCCTGGCCCCATACAGATTGACTAGTTCCCCTCTTTGGGATAGTTCAATGATGAAATAGATGTCTGAAGTTTCTAATTCCATTTCTTGATCCCGGATCACAAAAAATTCCCGATTAATGTCCCAAAGAGTAATAAAATATTGCAGCAGCTCAGGTTGGGCCTGAAGACCTGGTGTGAGGAAGAATTTGAGGAGCCCATAGTTCCTCAAGGAATTTAAACAATTTGAGTCTACCAATGCCTATGAATCGATTGCCTCATTCTCAGGTTCTTTCCAATTGACCACTTTTCGTTGTATTTTTCCTGCAAAAAACATAATCAAGTCAACATTCATTCTTGACTGAAGAAATTTGGATTCAAGCAAAAAATCATTTTTTTTCTTACTCTCAGCGTCAGTGTGGCTATTTTAAAAATGTAACATTGATGGTGCAAGTGGTTGTGTTAATGACCCTTGACTGGTGTGATCCCGAGCCTGGATCTCGTGCCAACCGAGGGCGATTTTTTTTGCTAAGATCTCCTCTAGAAATCCAAAAAACAATTGAAAACATGAAAAATAAGCATGAAAATAAAGCTACAGGTCTCAGCTCCTATGTACAACTAATGGATCGTCAATCAGCCTCCTGGATTTATCGTAATCTACTCCTAAAAAATCTAGGGCAAAAATTAGTAAAATAGCTCCACACAAGGTAAAAAGGTAAAATGGTAAAAAAATAATTTACTTTTCCCCTTTTTATTCATTTTTCATGATATTTTAGGGTTTTAAAAGCATTTTTAATCTATTTTTACCTTAGAAATTGGATAATACATTTTCCTCTTCTGCAGTGACAGGTGACAGATTGCTAATGATGGTGTTCAGTCGTGTTTAAGCAATTTTATCGATGTGTAGAATCTCGAATGAAAATATCACCGAGTATTTTTCCCTTTTTGACTCGTTAAAGAGAATAAAAATGGGGCATCTACTGTCATCTCTTTTCTGACTCTTAAAACATAGAAAGATTGTTGAGCTCTTGTCATTTTGAACTCGCTAAAGGCTGTGAAACATTGTTTACCCACTATATGTTTACCCCTTTTTTAGGCTAGGATAAACTATTTATGAAAAAGGTACTCCTTGACTGAGATGGTCAAGCGGTTCTCTCAAGTATTATTTTCTACCTTTTCGAGCTTGAGAGACACAAATATACAAAAAGGGACCTTTTGGAGTTTTCTTTTATATGTCCTTTTCAAACTCTCTAAAAAAGAAAAAGATACCGAGTTACACCTTTACCGAGCTCGTTAAACTTAAACGACATCAAATTCATCACCATGATGGACATGAGCTTCTCCTTCCTAGGGCTCATTAACCTTACTGGGTTGGATTCATCCGAAGGGTGTAATTACAGTGAAAGCACATTCTATCCCCTTAGAGCTTGCGATAAAAAATAATTGGGGTGCCTGCCAGAAATGGTGGGGGAAAATTAGAATTTCGATCAGTTGTGTCAGAAACTCACTCTTGAACATGACACTTTTTGCTTCATGTCGGGTTGGGATATCCTCACTTCACCATCGACATTCCTGGGTTGTGCCATTCATTTTTTTCCTTTGCATTTTATCTATGCCACGTCATCATTACCTCCAATCCTATGGATCCAAGATATGCCAAAATCCGGAGTCGTGTCATCGATATGTTCAACAGTTCTCCTTCTGCAGTTACACTCATTCTTGATTCTCTGTATCATCCACAATCATTACATCCCTTTGTTTTGTGTCAATGATGTGGGATACGTCATGGCCCTCCTTCGACAAAGTCACTTCTTTTCAACTTCAGGTCATTACCTAGGAAGGTGACCGGGAGACTCCCTTCCAGTACCTTAAAGCTTGCATGCCCTAATGGCAAGTTCTTCGTAGTTGACAACAAGTTCACATCATTGGATTTTGATCCAATGATTTCAGGGGTGTTCAACTTTAGTTCCTTATTCAAATTCCATGGATTGTGTTGTTGGTACCTTGAGTGCCATCATGTGTTGTTGGTACCTTGAGTGCCATCATCATTATTGTTGGTTTCTCTCGCACTTGTTAACGGTTCACATCATTGACTGATAATCAAGTTATTTTCTAGCATGTTCAACTTCCACACATCTATTCACATGTTAGCATTTGTACTTTGATCGGGTCATATTGGAGGGAAAGACCTTGGACTCAGATTAATAAATTCCAGGTTGCAAGGCGATGTGACATGATCATGTTGATATAAATATCTCTTTCATATGGATGGTTGCAACCATACCATGAGTTGTTATATGTGATCCTTCTCATTATTTGATGGTTAAGACCATACCTTGGGTTCGATATGATCATATTTACTAGATGGCTATGCCCATACCTTAGATCCATTTATATATTTTTTTCTAGATGGCTACATCCATACCACAATTTATGTATCATTTATCAGAGTTTTCAGTGATGTATATGTATCTATGTTTTCTTGCAGGTTTTCCGACAATTGTCTCTAGTTCCATGCATCTACTTGTAAAGCATTTCACCCCACTCTAATTTAGCCTTCGTGCTTTAGGGGGCATCTATTACACATATTTTGTTTTTATCCCTGTACTCCCCGTTCCTTGATCCTGGAGGATCTCTACAGTGAACCTTACATTCTTTCCCATCATGAAGAGACTGCCCTTATGTCCCTCTTCGTGGGCAAAAAATTTCCCTTTTGCATCATTTCCAAAGAATACTCCTTTTATCCCAGTTTACAAGACAAACGCTAGTGCTCAATTCCTTCCTCGTGCCGATTTGCAGGGTTTAAAACTAGGCCTAGCACCGTACAGCGCAAGTGATCCCTTCATCACTCGCATCGATCCTCTTTTGGCAAGTTTTTTTAAATATGGAGTTAAAGCTTATAGGTTTAGAAGCTTCATAACGAAAGTTTGGTAAATGGTTAGGCTGGATAAAGCCAAGGAATTCAGTTTGGGCTCCTTTCCCCTATTAATATGGAAAAAACCCAAGAGATAAGCCCTCTCCCATCATAAGAGGAACCATCTCCCCTCCATCAAAGCTATATAAACTCCTCCTTTCCCATGTTGAACTAGTATTTTTTGGAGCTTGAATAACCAACAAGATATCTATAGCATTTTGCCTTCTAGCTTATGTGTGTAAAGGGAGAATAGTGTGTTTGGTTTGGTTTGGAACTAAAGGGAGGACGTCTTAAACTCCCATTGTTGCGGCTAACCATGAGATGTTAGAAGTGGTGTTGGAACTCGGATATGTCAGAGGATACCTGCAACATCAAGGCCTTGGTTGTATCTCTTTTTGAGCTTTATATCAATACAACTAATGATTTATTTCCTACATTGAGTGTCATATTACATTTAATGGCTTAAGGTTCCTTGACGTTTTAAGTAAATTGAATACGGTTGAATGCTATTATGTTTGTTTTTGTCTCTTGTGTATTTGTTTCAGGTATTTGAAGGAGAAGAACTCAAAGGAAGTTGGAGAGAAGGAGCAAGGTCATCATAAAGTGGAATAGCATTCTAAGAGGTAGGCCCTATTATTTGATTCTAATTTAAGGAATTTTTCATTAGGTTGTTATCTTTGCAGCTAGACCCACTCTAGGGCTATAGGGATGTCCGCGGAGGAGATTTACCCACTCCACACGCCATCAAGATCAGATCCAGCAGTTGGGGTTATGTCGCTACCATACATATTAGATTCAATAGTTGTGGTTTTCATAGCACAAATCATATTCTTTGTGCAGTGAGGGTTTTGGTTGCCATAGTCCAAATCAGATTGTCACAACACATTTTGGAGTACCAAGACCATGGGTTTTCTGTTACTATATTCTAGGCCCAATTTTCACAGGACATTGGGCAGTATCAAGCTTAATGGAATTTGGCCACTACAACATTGATCAGGTTGGAGTAAAAATCCTTTTGAAGTTAAAAAAAAAAAAGGAATCTCAAGATGCTTGCAAGAGACTTAGACCATAAGCTCCAGGATGACGAGTTGGTTGTAGTGTTATCGTTCACTTGTAAGCCCCCAATTTTCAGTGGTCCCAAATATTTCCCAAAGTGACTTCTGGTGACCCACTCCATTAGACTCCTAAGCTTTCCCTCTTTCCAAGTGGACTACTCTTACATAAGCTCAAAAATTTGATTGGGGCTAGTGTATGTTAGGTACCATATCTCAAGTTATGGAGGAAAGGTCAGTCGAGAGGATAGACAAACTTGAGAAAAAAATCAAGGAATTAGAGGTGAGAATTACTAGCCATATCTCACAACTAGTAGCCCTTATTAAAACGTCTCATAGGGAGGAGCCTAGTGTTGATGCACATGTAGAAGGAGAATCCAACCATCACATTCACTTCCATGGAAATCACCACTCTTTGAGCCATCAGACACCAAAGATGGACATGTACAAATTTGATGGATCTAACCCTGCATTATGGGTAGCACAAATGGAACAATATTTCTCCCTTAATGATATCACGAAGATGGAACTAAAATACATGTGGGAGCCCTTTACTTGGACCAGCAGAGATGGTAGTGGTGGCAGTGACATCAAAAATGTTATCTAGGGAGAGAACCTTGGAATATGTTCTCAAAATACATATGTGATTTCTTTGATTGGGAATCTAATTTTATGGGTCGTCTCACTAAGATCTAGAAGGCAGTTATAGTAAAGGACTACATTGCAACCTTTGAACAATTGGCCATTAGAACTGATGGCTTAGGAGATTACTTATACTTGGAATGTTTCGTTAGTGGTCTAAAAGAAGCTATCCAAGCCCATGTCCGGATGCACCAACAAGATACTTGCCTTAGACGTGGAAATTGCCTTATTTTCCCAGTCCAATAATCCAAATTATATTGCCAATGCATGTCCCACCTAGGCTCAGGGCCCCACCAAAACATGTAATGTTCAAAATATGTCACAAGTAAAAATGGCTGAAAGAAGGAAGCAAGGATTGTGCTACTAATGTGATGACAAGTACTCCCCTGGATACAAATTCAAGGAACCAAGATTATTTCAAATTTATGCTACTGATAACAACTCAGTAGATGAAGCTCCATCCCTTGAGGTGCATGAAGAAGAAGTAGGTGAAACCCAAACTCACAATGATCTCATAGTTATGCCCGATGAGTTGGTTATATCACTACATTCCTTAGCTACAATTTCTTCAACTCAGACTCTCAAAACACAGGGCTTTATTAAACATTGGCCAATAGTGGTATTGATTGATAGTGGTATCACCCATAACTTTATCCATCAGAGCATTGTAGAAGTTGTTCATTTCTTTGTACAAGAGGTATCTAATTTCCAAGTCCATATCCCTGATGAGGGGACCATGAAATGCAAATGCCACTGTGAAAATATTAAGCTTGAAATGGGAGACTACCAACTAAATACCCACATGTTTTCCATTGAAATGGGTCGTTGTGACATTTCCCTTGGTTCTGAATGGCTTCACACATTGGGCCCTATCACAGTGGATTTCCAAAAGTTATATATGATCTTTAATCAGAATGGCCAAATTCATACATTGAGGGGACTCTATGCAGGTGCTCCTATTATCAGCAGCTCACATCGAATGGAGAAGCTTTTAAAAAATGGCCATCATGGACTAGTCACCTAATTTAATTCCATCTAGGCCATTGAATCCAATACTCCTTGTATTCATCTAGTGATGCAATAGGTATTAAATCGCCACCACTCGGTCTTTGACAAACCTAAAGAGATTCCACCCTCTAGGGGTGAACATGATCATAGAATCCCTTTGGTTCCAGGTACCCAACCACCTAATGTCTCCCCATATTGATATCCTTTTTCCCAAAAGAATGAAATTGAAAAAATCATCAAGGAGCTCCTCGAAGTCAGTGCTATATGTCCTAACAGCAACCCTTATTCCTCTCCAATGGTCATGGTTCTAAAGAAAGATGTAGAATGGTGTATGTGTTCATACTTTCGGGCCCTTAACAAGCTCACTATCAAGGAAATATTTCCTATTTTGGTTGTTGATGATATGTTTGATGAATTTCATTGTACTAAATTATTTACGAAGCTAGACCTTAGCTCAGGCTATCACCAAATACACATGAAGGAAGTAGACATTCTCAAGACTGCCTTCTAAACTCATCAAGGCCATTATGAATTCTTGGTCATGCCATTTGGTCTCTGTAATTCTCCATCTACTTTTCAAAGCCTCATGAACCACCTTCTGAAACCATATCTCCAAAAATTTGTCCCAGTCTTCTTCGATGACATTCTCATCTACTGCATAACCTAGGAAAAACATCTTCAGCGTGTAGACCAGATATTACAACTTCTCCAAGATCACAAATTATTTGTCAAGTTATCCAAGTTCTCCTTTGGTGTGGACAAAGTAGAGTATTTGGTACACATTGTGGGTTGTGAAGGAGTGAGGGTTGATCTGAAAAAAATTCAGGTAATGCAAGATTGGCCCCAACCAAAAACCTTGAAGAGTTTGAGGGGATTATTGGGTTTCACTAGCTACTATCACAAATTTGTTCACAATTGTGGACACATTGTTAGAGCCCTCACTAATATTCTCAATAAAAAATCATTTATCTGGACTTATGCAGCTCAGTAGCCCTTCTTGGCTCTCAAACAGGCCATGTTATCCACTCCCGTATTGGGCTTACCCAACTTCACCAAATATTTTGTGCTTGAATGTGATTCTTCAGGTACAGGTATTGTTATTGTATTAATGTGGGAAGGTAGACTAATGGCTTTCACTAGTCAAAAACTCAATGGAAAATATCTAGGTCAATCTAGTTATAAGAAATAAATGATGGTCATATTACATGCAATAGACACCTGGCGGCCATACTTATTGGGGAAACATTTCCAAATCCACACAGACCATCATAGCCTAAAATATTTTTTGGAGTATCATCTGTTGTCGCCACACTAAATAAATTGCTTTCCAAAATGTTGGCATATGATTATAAGATAATTTATAAGAACGGGTGTCACAATGTAGTGGATTATGCTTTATCATGCCAATTTGAGGATGAGAGCATCCTTCCATCGCTCTCTCAAACCATACAAGATTGGATTGAAGAGGCCCACAAGTAATGGTTATCTGACCCCTCTTTGTCCCAAATCATTAATAACTTAAAAGAAGATCTTAATTCCTCAGTACACTACTCTTGGAAGGATGATATTCTTTGCTACAAGGATCTAGTATTTTATACCTAGCCTCCACCCTCAAAACCCACATCTTGGAAGAGTGTCACTCATGCCCAATTGCAGTACATTCAAGATTTCAGATAACTTATGATCACACAGGTATTTATTTCCTTTGGACTGGCATGAAGAATTACATTCTTAATTTTGTACCTGAATGTGATGTTTGCCAACACAACAAAGGGGAAAGAGTCAAGTTACTAGGAACCTTACAACCATTGCCACTCCCTACTTTTATCTGGATGGAAGTTTTCATGGATTTCATCGCTGTTCTCCCAAAGTTAGGCAACAAATCAGTCATCATGGTGGTTGTTGATAGGCTTTCTAAATATGCTCAATTTTGCACTCTACCACACCCACTTACCCTCACTTTAGTGGCTCAAGTTTTCTTGGACTAGGTCTTCAAACTGCATGACATGCCATCTTCCATTGTGTCTAATCGCACCCCACTTTCACCAAACAAATTTGGCAAGAACATTTCATGCTACAGGGAAAAAAAATCCAACTAAGTAATACCTATCATCCCCAAACCGATGGTCAAACAGAAGCGGTCAGAAAATGTTTAGAGACCTATATGAGGTGCTTCAATTCAGACAAGAAACATCAATGGGTACAATGGATACATTTAGCTGAATGGTGGTATAATACTAACTATCATGAAGCCACCAAGATGACTCCATATGAGCTAGTGTATGGCCAACTCCCACCTTCACCAATTTATTATCTCCCTAGATGTTTTGAAGTATAGGTAGTTGATCAACTCCTACAAAACCATGTCACCATGATCGCTCATCTCAAATTAATCTACATCAAGCTCACAACATAATGAAGCAACAAGATGACTAACATCATTCCAAGTGCTCATTTCAAGAAGGGGATCAGGTATTCATGCGACTCCAACCATATAAGAAAAAATCTCTCAAAGAAAAGGGCTTCCAGAAACTAGCACCAAAATACTATGGGGCTTATCAAATACTTCATTGCATTAGAGTAGTTGTTTACAAACTGGTCTTATCACCTACTTCAAAAATCCATATAGTCTTACATGTCTCATGCCTCAAGAAAGTGTTGGGGAACAATTGTAGGGTCCAAACAATTCTACCCAAACTGGATGAGGAAGGCTCACTTTGGCTCCGACCATAGCATGCCTTCGAAACTCACAAAAGACATCATCATGGCTGCACGATCAAAGAATTTCTCATCAAGTGCAAATACACTTCTCGAGAAGATGTGGCCTGAGAACCAACCATTATTCTTCAACAGGTTCTGCAGATTCAACCTTGAGGACAAGGCTAATTTTGATGGGGGAGGGCATGGTAGTGTCCAACCCTAACCCCTTTATTTAAGTAATAAGCCCAAGGGGTCAATTCAAAGTCATAGTTAGTTAAAGGGTCAATAAATCCTGCATTAATAATTCTAAGTGGTTGACCCACATTATAGAAAAGGGACCACAATTATTTGTAAATAGGCCATAGTTAATAAATAAAGTGGTTAACCCATGTCATGCAAGGGACAACTACTAGTTAGGGTTTTGGATGTCATTTAGCTATAAATAGTCTTAGTTAGTGTTGTAGCAGCTACACCACCCTCCAAAATTTTTCCTTAGCTTAGTTTTGGAGCCTCCTTATCAACCATCCTTAGCAACATGTCATACACTAACAAGTATTTATGATTTAGTTGAGTTTCAGTGGCTTATTAGCTTATGTGTTATAGCTTGTTTACCTCCCACCCAAAGGTTGACATTCTGGAACTTGGTCACGTTCTGGTTGTTATTTTCACCTAGAAAATTGCACAATTCTGGAAGGGAACCAGCCTTCCCTTTGGAAATTTCACAATCCATATGGATTGCCTATTGCTTTCTAGAAATGTGCAGAACAACCAGGTAGCCTTCCCTCTAGAAATTATCGAATATAGCCCAACATTGGGCTTTCTTTAAAAAATTGTGCACTTCTGACTAACAGCCAGGGCTTTAGTCCAAAAATTACATAATGCCTAAGGGACAACCAAACTTGCTCAACCTAGAAACTTCGCAAAAGATATTCACAAGCTTGCATATTGTTGCATGTGCCCCCAAGTTGATTGGTGCCCCCTAGGACTGAGAAACATTGATTTGCATGCATGGGTTGTTTTTTCAGGAAAAGCAAAAAGCATCACTTGATTTTAGGGATCCATTTTTAGCAACTGGAGGTTACATGCAAAAGCCATTTCAGAAACCTCCCACCAAGTGTCGTTTTTTCCTAGATTTGTGCCATGCACGTCATAAGCCTGGACCTTATCAAACTTATTTATTCTATGCTTTAGAGCTCATTCCTCACATCAATATTGGAACTCTAGCATCCCACATTGCATCTAAGAGCATTCGGCACATTCAGCTCAACCTTTTCTAGGTAAGTTCATTATTCATGTCTTTTGTTGCTTTTCTGTCACTTTTTGTATTTCAATTTTTGTGAGTGTTGTTTACTTGATTTTGTTGAATGCTTGTTGTAATTTTGATGCATGTTAATTTTTAGAAGCATTGTTTCAATTTTTCATTGCATCTCACTACTGTCGCATGCATCACACTATTTGTACTAACAATTGTCATTGTGATGACTCGCTTCACACACTTTTTTTTCTTCCCATTTTTTGGATCATGCACTCACTGCTTGCATGCATGATCATTCACTCTTGTTTGCAATCAGCTTCTGCATCCATTCAGAATTTTCATGTTTTCAGTCGCCCATCAGCGAGTCTAGGCTACCTTCACTCAGACCTTACCATTCTTGACTTGTGATGCACATTTCTAAGAGTGAAGGCTCTGCCTATCTCCTAGAAATTGCACAAAAGTGGCCCAACACTGGCCCCTAGGATTGCTCTGTGCAATTTTGAAAGGCAATCCCTTGCTGGCCCTAGGAATTGCACTAATGAAATTTGTTGGTTCTAGTCATTCCTGACTGAAACTGCGCATTGCATAGTTTCAATCCTTAATAGGCCAAGTTGGACTATGCATTACATAGTTTCAACAGTCAGTCATACCACTAAAAATCCGAACTATGCTTTGTGCAATTTTGCTGGTCAGTCTCCCAGCCTCCCGATCAAAATTGCCCAATCTTTCTAGTCAGTCACCCATGTGTGTTGCATGTCAGTCCTTAAGTTTCTTTTGGTTTTCAACTGGCATATTCTTTCTATGAGTGTTCCTCTATTTCTAGGTATCACAAGTGTTCATCTGTCTCTCAGAAATATAGGTACGATGGCCTCCAAGAGAGCAAGATCAAAGGACACCATTGAGAGTGCAACTGGAGATGCGGTCGAGAATGTGTCTATGAGCTTGCCTGACTATGAATACACCAAGTTGTTCATAGACAAGGATATCAAGATGAAATGGAAGGAAATCAATGACACCTTCTCAGGCCAATTTGAAGAAGATCTCAAAGACCACAGGGTCTATGTCATTATACACAAGTCTGTCTTGTAGTGGATTGCATGCAAGTATCCTGTGTTTCCATGCACAAACATGATTCACTGGATTGTCTCTCATATCGATCCAAAGACAATGGTGTTGAACAGTGCCAGTTGAACACAACTTGCTACCTTCAGGGTGAAGGACTTTTCGGAGATGTATCACTTTCCACAGTCGATGATCACAATGGGTACACCCTTCACCAGACCCAACAATAGTGCAAACTCAAGAGATATCTTGAAGAGATGGGTGAAAGAGCCATCGAAGTTTCAGACAACACCAAACCAGGTTTTCCATATAGGGATACTGCAAAAGGCATATATCTCTTGGTCATATTTGCATGTCGCTTATACGGCTAAGTGAGCACAGGGACCTTCCTGTAGAGTTGGGTGATTGTGTTGGATCAACTAGTGAGTGAAGGAACACCTTGCAACTGGTTTGACATGTTGGGTCTCAGGTTCAAGGAATAGGTGACCGAAGCCTGACATCCTCTTCAAGGTCAACAAGTGAAGATATGCATGTCTGCTTACATACTTGATGCAGTTGTTTCCTGTCAGCAGTTCCTAGGCTTGGATTGGGCATGGACCCCTTTGGAAACCTCTGTACACACTTATTATAGGTTGTTCTATGAATGCATCTTCTATGGAGTTATCATATAGTTAGAAAACTTCATCACTTTGGTATATAGGATGATCTTTGAGCAGGATCCACCTTGCATGTCGCAGGCAGCAATGGAGGCATTGATCGACATAGATGATTAGTATACCTCACCCCTTGGCACATTCATATGGATGTACAGTGTAGAAAAGGCCACGCATGTTTTACCAAAGTTTTCCATGGATAAGCTCATCATGCAAGAAGTTTCATATCACATCTCGACAAGGTTTTTAGTAAGATTGCATAGGAAGAAGAAGGCACCTTGGCCCACTCTTCCTTTGTTGATCAGGTTGTATGAGATCCAGAATCTCAAGCATGGTGAGGTTGAGATAGAGGAATTCAAGAGATTCACCTGCGGTACTAGACGTTTCAATCTGTGTGACTTGCATTTCTTAGTGAAGGACCACTGTGTGAGACTGCAACATCCTTGGATCCACGGGGCATGTCATTGACCTAAGGAAGACCCATGGATATACTATTATCACTTCTCAAGGCTCAATGAACCAATCAGCATAGTTGTAGAGTGGTTAGCAAAGCAGAGGCAACAGCATCACAGAGAGTAGCATCATCAGCAGCAGTAGAGGGTAGCAGACCTGTGCATGACAAAGGAAAGAGGAAGGTTGTTGACAATGTAAAGGCAGAGAAAAGATACAAGTTCAACAAAGATCCACTTGTATTGAGAGAATATTTGGAGATTGAGGCTAAGAGGCGACATAAGGATAGCACGACCAAAGGATCATGCAAAGGAAGAAGGAGAAATAGAATATGGAGGAAATATAAAAAGAGTTGCAGGAGTTGAAGCGGCAACTTAGGGAATAACAAGAGTTGCACAGAAGAGAAAAGGAAGTGCAGCAGCAATAGGAACAAAAGGAGGTGCAATAGGCACAGATTCATGAAACTACACCCATATAGGTTATTGACTCATCCAAGCAACTGACACAGAGAAGACAAGGTGAGAAGTCATAGGAGTGGGACTTGGCTCAAGAGATTGAACAAATGTTAGAGCAGATGGACATGAATATGGTTCAGCCAAAGTCATATCACGATATTGAGCTCATGCCTCAGAACCAAGAGGTCACCCTAGTGGCTTCACCAGATCCAGAAGCAAAGCAAGTCCCAAGCGATCAAGGAGACACATAAATCCTTGAAGACAACTCGGAAGCAGAGATGCACAACATATCTTTTGACGAGTCACAACACAGAGTTGTATAGTCACATAGAGTGCCTACTCTGGATGTCCAGTATCTCCTGTGCAATTTAAAGAGTGAGTGATCATGTTTTATGTGTGTAGACATCCATCCCTGTTGGCCGATGCTACCAAAGAATATGTCAAAGATGCCATATTGAGTGTTAGATTCTTCATAGTTTAGAACGAGAACATGGTTAAGGAGTTACAAGTGGCCAAACAGGGAGGAGAACAGGTTATAACATCTTCCAGAGTAGAGTTGAGGATAGTGATACTAGATGAAGTATCATCTCTCAAGAGAGTCATGCGGAATTTTTACTCCAGATTCATCAACGTGCATAAGTCAATTTTCCATCTCAACGGTTGGTAGCAGCGTTGTGCTAGGAGAGCATGCATCTTGTCAGGTCTACAAATTACTATTGATCACATGCAAACATGGACAATAAGTCACAAAGGAGCCCCAGTGCTCTTTCCAAAGATGATGAAGCCAAAGGTGGTAGAGTTGAAGGCAAGCATCCAGAGTCAGATCCAGAACTATGAGGAACTCCCGCAGTTCATCAAAATTTTGCAAGCTTCATATGCATGAGTGTTTGGGAGCATGGATGTCATTGTGTGCACATATGCGATCCCATCCATTGGCACACTCACCGAGGATATAAATTCAATGAACCAAGTTCGACTACAGCTGGACATGTACTTTGATCAGTTTATGCGCATGGCCACTAGCGCAGACTTGGAGATCAATGTAGACACTATGCATCAGTATGTTGTTGGTCTGGATGCACTCAAGGAAATGATGTGCATGTTATATTATGAGTTGGATAGAGGTGCCAAATTAGTGTACCCAGATGCAATGGAGGCAAGAGTTCACTTTCATAATGGTGTAACCATAGAGCACACAGACACCATAACAAACTACCAAGCTAGGCATCAGTTCGCCAACGTCGATCATCATGAGGATATCAAAGAGTTAGACTTCCCACAACTGTTCAAGTCTTAGTGGTGCCTTGCATGGCATACTCAAGCCTATTTTTGTCTCACATGGGTATATCCATAGATTGTAATGTAAACATGTTGTAAAAGTGAAAGATCAAGTGTCGATAGTAGAATGTAACAGTCATGTAGTAGTTAAAGAGTCATGAGGGTAGGTGAAAAGTCACAAAGTGGAATGCCAATGGTCACCCCACCCTTTGCTATATATAGAACCTCATAATTCATTATATAGGGTTTTGGGATCCAAGCTTCCTATAGGTGTAACTTAGAGAAATCATGGAGTGTATTGTAACGAGCCTTGGCTTCTCCACAATGCAGACTTTGGAGGAGCAGGTGGTAGTGACTGTAATGTTCCGCTGTTAGGGCTACTAGAATTATTGATTGTATATATGATTGGATATTTCACTCTTTTAATATAACAAGGCCAGCACATTTCATGCATATGTTGTTATTGTAGTTCGGCTATTTTGGTTTCTTTAATGATGTATGTAGTTTTTATTTATGCATGTATGTATGGACTATTTTTTATGTAATTGTATGAATCTTATCAAAGTGTGTTGTTTATATAACCCATCACTTTGGATCGTCGACTATCCTTCTTTCCATCTCATGATGTCTTACTGCTCGTGTGTTTCCTTTCATGTTGCGTGCTATCAAAGGTTTCTAAGGGGTGCATTCACTCCCCCTTCCGTGTGTTAGAGCCTTTCATGCACCTTCCTTGACTTGTTGCAAGGTCACACCCTTGCTACCAACAATGAAATATTACTTACCTCTACGCGCAACCGCGGTCAAGGCAATACCATACTACCCACTATTGGGACTCCTACACCAAACAGTCCAAGGTCTAGTTGGGACTTCTTACCAAACAGATCCCCTGACATGTTGGCAGGTCCAGCACTCTCAACAGTTGGTAATGGAAATCTCATTGAGTCTTATTTTAATTGAGCTCTACATTGTTGGAGGTTTCCCCCTTGAAGAGGGAAGTGAACAATGAATCTGCTTCTAAATAATAAAATACCTTGTAGTTTTTATCATTTTATGTGATAATTATGTATTTTAGGTTATATTTCTTCATATTTTGGTATTTTGGATTTCTCACAGGTCAAGAGTATAACAGTTTGACAATATTGTGGGTGGTGCAAAACTTGATATACTAGCCAACATCCTATCGAAGCTTCAACCAATAAAATTAATTTTGCAGCAATGCCTATGTATTCTCCATACCAATGTGCCCCACTAATAAACTATAGTTTTCCTCCCAAATCATTTTCACACATTTAGTTGAAGGAACACAAAGGTGTCCAATATAGCATAATAGCTCATCATGGAGGGGGAAACCTAGAACTTTCCTGCCTACCATCAAAATATGGTATGTGATAGAAATGTTACTATTGTATAATTATGGCCATCTAGAGGTCTCATTCCCATAAGAGTTGACAACTATGGTTAGTGCCAAAATCGAGGGTCGATTGGGGCAATCTACGATATGATTGGTGCTACACTTCTTGTATTTGATGTTCAAATAGAATTGTTGCAAGTGTGTTGATCATTGATGTGGAGGTGATTCTAGAACTTCCCTTGAGTCTACCTATATTGTATAGGCATATGATTAGAGTGGATGATTTTCTCCTTCCCTAGAATATTATGTTTCGATTACATACATGCCTACATAAAGGAATATATATCCTTCTCATAGGTGGGGTATCTAAACAATATTAAAGAGTGTTTCACTATGATAGGCGATCAAGTGTCCTTGTTGAATGAATACTACAACAATAACATAGTTAGAAGCATCTATCTCAATCTCAAATGGTTGTTGCAGGTCTGGTAGAGTGAGGGCTAGTGTAGTGCAAAGGTAGTGTTTTAGTTCACTGAGTTCCTTTTGTTGTGACTCAGAAAAAAAAATAAATTGTCACTCCACCCATTGTCACTTGACTTAAGGGCCACATGATATAAGATAACTCCAACATGAACCTTTGGTAGAAGTTAGTAAGGCCCAAGAAGTTGCGAAGATATATTAGTTTCATCGAGGATATTCAATCTCCAATGAATTGGATCTTTGGTTGATCCACATGCATGCCTTCCTCATCAATAATTTATCCTAGCTATTGGACCTTGTCCATGTCGAAGGAAAATTTTTCTAAGTTAGAACATATCTTGTGATACTATAGAGTGTGAAGTACCTACTAAATATGTTGCAAGTGTTCTAACAAACTCTTACCAAAGATATGGATATCATCCAGATATACAACCATAAAAGAGTTATGAAAGGCTACAAGATATCATCCATCAACATCATGAATTTTTTTTGGAAATTCATCAAACCGAAGGGCATGACCAACCACTCAAAAATACCCTCCTTGCACTTGAAAGCATTCTTCCATACATCAATTGGCTCTATTGGGAATTAGTGGTAGTTGGGCTTCAAATCTATCTTACTAAAGTACTTTTCCCCCTTGAGCTAGTCAAGAAGGTTATCAATTTAGGGAATTAGGTACTAGTTCCTAACATTGATTTTATTTGGGGCCTGATAATCAATGAAACTTCATTAGGTCTTGCCTTTCTTCCGCACAAGTGAAATTGGCCTTCCACGAAATGAGGAACTTAGTCAAAATATTCCACTTTTAGAGCATCTCTTGGATTTGTTACTTTATTTCTTCATTTTTTGTAGAGAGTGGTGGTATATTTGACCACTGTGTAGAGGTGTGTTATGGGTCAGATCAATTGAATGCTTGAATTAACAGTGGAGAGGTACCTTATTTTGGAAGGAGAAGATGTCTATGTATTTTTCCATGTGTTTGGTATGTGTTATATTATTTCGATAAGTAGTCTCGGGAATTCTTGCATTGTGTTAGGCATACCTCCCCTGCTGGATGGTTCATAAGGGGGCAGTAGCCCCACTGCATGGCATCCAGGGCAACGCCTCAAGATTTATTTTTCTATTCAAACCCAATAATGGTTGGGTGGACCCAAGGATGGTGGGAGGAACTATCCATGGTTTTGTGCATGGTTTTTACGCTTAGTTTTGGACATGATGGTTTTTTCCCATGGTATTTTGTAGATCTAGTCAAGGGAGCTACAATTATGTTCTAATCTAGGCTTAATGGATCGGGGTTTGTGAATTATTTAAATTTATGTATTTATTGTAACACTGAAATGAATATAATGAAAAATCAATCTTGTTTCCTAATTTTTGGTTCCAGGAGAAAATATTTGTGTATATTTTTGTGTTTTAAGAATTTATTTGTAGATAATTTCTCTACAGAGTTCAATTCTACACCATGAACTTATTAACTTGCCTCTCTTGCATGCAAAATCCCTGTGTGGAGGCCATGGATGTGTCCATAATGTTACCCTTACTTCTAGAATGATTTAGGAAGAAGACAAATTTCTGAATCCAGGAGACTTACTTCTTTTCTTAGCATAGATCAAATAAATGGTAGTAAGCCGGGCTACATGTGGTGGCATGTATAGTTGTCTACTTAAAGTATTAATAAAACCATGAGGTCTAGACCGATATACATCATCATGCTTCCATAAGTATGGTTGGCTTAAGAGAACATGACAAACTTCAAGGGGACAAATATCATACAATACCTCATCCTTGGAGGACTTGATGTTGTAGGGCAGGCAAAACTGTTGGCTAGAACAGGGATCTCACCCTTGGTGGATGTTATCGGGAAATCTAGTGTCCATTCAGAGCTGCTAGTCCCACTAAGACGGTAGCTATCTTAGAAACAAACAAACTAAAGCTACTTGCAATTTCTTTTATGAGAAGTAGATGAAAGAGAAGAATAGAGTACCAACCTCAGTCTTTCACTTGGCTCCTTGCTCATTTCCTCTCCCCTTTGACAGATCTTTACCGCTTCTCCCTTGCTTACCCCACTTCAAAGAGCACTTGTAAAGTCAAAGCAGCATAATACTATCAAAGCACAGAGATCTACAATCATAAACAATATAGGACCAGATATATATTGACCACGCAAATGCATATATCAACTCAAACATACAAGAATGTGGAGGAAAACTCAATTAGCTTTATTTATAGAAAGTAGAAGAGAGGATTACAACCCATTGATCTGACCCAACGTCATCCTCCCAGCATGAAAGCCCTTCTTCACCTCATGAAAAGCTTAGATCACGCAACACTATGATGTTACATAAAGAAACCAACAACACTTCCTTACAAGATACAATATTCTGGCCTCTAAATCTCTGGGATGAGGGATCCATATATAGATGTTTGTAGGTTGGTGAATCAGCTTCTAGGATTGTGATTAGTGTCATTTCTATGATAGTTCTCAAATCCACTTGGATATTTCATGTTCTCTTACTCATCCCTTGGGGAATTCAGAGAGGCAAGTGTCACAAGAGAAGTTTCTGGAAGATTCCATGATCATCCACCTTGCAAACCGTCTCTGCCATTTGTCTATTCTTGCTCATCACACCCTATAGAAGAGCTTTCTAGTATGCATCGCACTTTTTGCATGTGGCACGTGAGATGCATCGCACCCTTAGCACTGAGCAGTCTGTATGGTCCAGTTTTGACCAGTTCTGAGCAGTTTTTCATGGAGAACTTCTGTGAGATTATGTAATCAGCTGACCTTACTCCTTTAGGGTATGAAGAAACACTTTTAGCGACTTAGAAGCCCTTATTTTATGGACATATGTGATTGGGGTTGCAGTGCCCAAATATATCTATAATAGTTGCCCCCTAAAGCATGAGGTCGTAAATCTTTTTGATGTCTGGTGAAATGCTTTATCATGAGGATTCGAGGTTTTTCAAACTATAAAGCGACCTGTAATAAGATACAATACAATAAATTATCTTCATAATATTTTCATGATCTCACTGAGGTGGGCATTCCCATGCTCAGCTTTATAAATTCATTCTCATGTACATAGGACAGACAATTGTCTAGTTGGCAGACTGATGATTCTGGTATAGCCATCATCCTTTGGCTTGAATGATTATCTGTGCAGCAATGATGTACATTTGATGTCTTTATTTTCCTGAATATATCATAGCCTGGATGGGTGAAACTAGATTCGGGATCTTCAAAACTTGTTCAATCTTTGCCCGAAGTACAACTAGATCCATGTGAACAGATGTTCTAGAGTCGAACATGGAAAGACATTGCTTGATTACCAGCTAATGATGTAAGATGTTAACATGCGCGAGAGGAATCACCGATAATGATGATGACCCTAAATGTATCAGAATACAATTCACGTGGTGTGAAAATGGGACTTGGCGTCGAACACCACGCAAAATATTTCGGTCGAAGGCCATTGATGCAAACCTGTCGCAAAAAGTGAGAAACTTGCCATTGAGGCATGCAATCTTCAAAGTACTGAAAGGGTTGTTCCTAGGTCAACTTTTTGGATAATCAGCTGATGTTGACAAGAAATGACCCATTGTAGGAGGGAATTAATGAATCCCTCATCTACGACATGGAACAGAGAAAATGATTTTGTGGATGTGAAAACGATTTGATGATACAGGGTTCAGGGTGGTGGTCATGAAAGAATGAAGCGTGAAGGTATTTCAGCGGATGAGACATAAGCTGGGTTAGTGAATTCTCTGAGCGACTTCTCTTGAACATATCGGTGACACTGAAATGGATTGGTAGTGTTAACCCCAAAAATGGATGGTACGGTGGACCAATGGTAATATGACCAGTGAATGGAATAACCCAACCCGACTCAATCATGGTGATGGAGTGAAAGTGTCATGTCCAAGAGCGACTTGCTACCAATAATGTTTCTTCAAGTTTTCTTCCCAATTTTTCCCCAGTCATTGCTGACAAGTGCCTCTTTATTTTTGTCAAGCTTGAGGAGGATAACATATGCTTGTTCTATAATTTTCCCTTCGGGCAAACTCGTCGCTATGTTTTAATGAGCCTAGTGACAGTGAAACTCGTTCTTGTCTGCATGGACAAGTTTGTCGCTATTGTTTTAATGAGTTTAATAACAAAGATAACTCGGTCCTTTTCAATTTTAGAGAGTCTGAAAAGAGTCGGAAAGGAAACTCCAGCAATCCTTTTTTGTAATATAATCCCTTAATTCCGAAAAAGTATAAAATAATACGAAAGGGATGACTTTTCTGTAGTTTTAACGAGCTGAACAAGACAAGTGCTCGATCTTTTTGTGTAATGATCTCTCAGGTCCAAAAAGATTAAAATATAGAGGAGGGATAGCACTTCTGATCACTTTAACGAGTTGGAGAGGCCAATTGCTCGGCAGTCTTTTCATATTTTATGAGTTAGATGAAAAGAGCTTAAAGAAGACTCGTTTTTTAGGGAATGAGTGATATTTTCAGGTAGCAGCTGGTTCCAGGTAAGGTTTGGAACTTTTCAATCACAGCAGTGTAAAGAAGATGGCTAACAGAATCACTTGTTACAGTTGTTTCTCAAAAGGAGTAAGAAATCAAATGGAGGCATATGATCAGCTAGAAAAGAGTGGAGGTGATGGTAAGAACACGACCAAGGCTCAAATACTGATAATAATGCAATCTCAATGGTTATTTACCGAAGGTAGGTTCATTTCAATGAGCTTAAACTCTGGTGGAACATATGCTCATCGTTAGGTTTATTTTTTAACGAGCTTGAACTTTGTGTAAAACTACTCATGTCAGTCATATAATAAGGATGTCTCATCGATAGGTTCATTTTTTAGGGAGCTTGCCCCATTCGAAACTTTGCTTTGGATCCTTTCATTATGCAAGCTAGGAATGACCAACTACTATCCTAGGGGTTAATTAACTATTGGGGTTAGGTAGTAAAACTCTTCCTTTACTTTGTTGGTGCCATTTGGCCCTTGCAAAGGTGAATGGTTGATCAAACCAATCACCTAACTTAAGCAGTCGAAGTCAGCAGAAACTATGGGGTTAGAGTTACGTTGGTCACTTTTCACTTGCATGCAAAAAGGTTTGCATGCCCCCAGGTATAACGAAGTAGAGTTTCCAGGTTACCCTTCAATTGCAGACAAAACACTTGCTCTATTAGGAAAGGCATACCTTATGACAGAGGTATCTTATTCCAATCTAATCCCATTTTCCTAAACAGACGGGTGTGTTAGACTAGTCATATCCCTACGCAGAAACCCACCTTATAACTGGGGTTTTCCTACTGAAGCAGACCACGATGCATGCCCCCTGGGTTTTAGTCACAATCACTGAATCACTTGCGCTCATCAGGTGGACGGACTGGAGACTGATGAGACATTCCTTGTGTAAAAATACCAGTTAGGGATGGCATTTAACTATTAGCTATGTGTGAACCAGGGAATGAAAGCTAGTCTATGAGCTGGACCATTCTGCCTTCATGCGGGAAACACATTACTCGAAAGTGTGAGGAAACAATGGCTCCCATGCTATAAATGTAGTCATGCCCAAGGAGTAGATTGTAATCTAAAGGTCCTAGGACTACCATTACGTTCAAATAAACTATTTTCCCTCTCAAAATTATAGGCAAATTTGGAAGGATCCCTAATGTTCGACTGGTTCCTTTGTCGAAGCCTGTTAGATTTCACATCTCAGACAGAAGCGATGGTGAACCAAGCGCTTTCCAAGAAATTGAGGAAAGGATAATCAAAAAAGCCCCTTCATCTATGACAGTACCAGCCATGACCATTTTTTAAGCTTGTACAATGATCCAGAATGGTACATTAGATGGTAGACAGGGTCTGCCTAGTAGATTCCAGTCGAAGGAAATGACTAGGTTGCTTGGATGTGGGACCGAATAAACGGCCAGATACGACTCTGACGAACTTCCTTCCTGTAGTAAAGGAATGGGTAGATTGCCCCATGTTCATCAGAGTCTGTGTTTACAAAGAGGATTTGAATGTTGTCGTTCTCATTCTCTTTGGTGACTGTATCATCTGAAGGCGGACCTTCCGAAGACAAGACTGGGTTGACTACCATCTCGACCTATTGACTTTGGTTCGGTGTGGAATCAGAGGGTTTATCTTCAATGATAGATGCTTCGACCGACCAGAAAGGTGTGTCAGTTGGATTTTTAACTAGTGATTGACTCGGCAAGAGTTTCTTGTATCCATGAGGAAGCCGTAGCGGTGAAGCAGGACGGTTATCCAAGACTCTTTTAGCTTCATCTAGGAAGGGACAACGGTGTATGGCATGATCACCTTCACACAGTCTACAAAGAATTTTAGATCTTCCTTTTTGTCCAGTGACTTCGTTTTCACTAGTTGACGGTGTACTCTCAACATGATTGTCGGAGGTTGATGAGACCAGATTGTGCAAGCGAGGAGACTAGTCCCTTAGGATCCATGGGATGCAAGGACAATCTCGATGATAGTAGTCCCCTTTGCAAATGACACATGGAGATTTAGGTTTGGATGGCGTAGTGTGTGGATTTTCGCTAGACAATGTATGGTTGCCCCTTTTGGCTGTTGGCTCCTTCTTCTTCTTCTCTTTCCCTTTCTTCTTCTTCTCAGTTACTTGGTTTTTAGTTTTACTAACTTCAACAAGAGAAGAGGAAGAAGGAGAGGGAGAAACAAATGAAGTAGAAGGTTGGGCGGTAACTCTAGTATCATCTAGTTGCTAATTTGATTGCTTAGGAATCATGGTGCTTTGAACGACAGAGGTCGAGAAGAGCCATATTGCTAGGCCAATCATTAGTCTTGGAAGGGACAATGTGGCCATATGAGGCACACCAACATCTCCCTAAGAGGAGAAAGGACTAGGATTTCCCCCAAGGGGAAATCCTTGGTTGGTGGACTCCATTTTCTCGACCTAAGATCAACGAGGGAACAATGATGTTATTCTGATTAAAATAAATTTTATGACACTTTGACACAACTTTCTTTTTTCAATTTTTAAGAGTCGAGAAAAAGCTAAAGATGACTCTAGTTGCCTTCAATTTTTAATGAGCCTGAAGTGACAAGTGCTCAGATGGACCTTTTCCTTTAAGGAGTCTTAAAAGGAATGAAAGGGACTACTCTGGAAATCTAGACAGAGGGATTACCAAACCAATTGCAAAACTGCAGAATAATTTTTACGGTACGGCAGTCAATCTTCCCAAATGTTGTGTTCAGTGCATTGTGATTGATAGCGCGGCAGACACGGCTTCCTAAGGATAAAGGATGTAGCCTATGGTGGTCTCCCAATATATACTCGACGGTACATGGGAGCACAAGTCCGTACTGGCACTTGTCGTCTGAAAGAGGAGGAATCACCCAACCTACGATCAAAGCGATAGTTACTAGGCTTTACGATGCCGGAATACGTCTCTAGCCTAGACTTCTAGATGTTGTGCATTAGGTTCCAAAGCGTTTTTATGTTGAATTTATTTTACAGTTGATCTTTCTTAAGTAGTTTACCTTTAAGTTTCACCATGTGATGTAGATATACAATTCCTAAAAATGCAATCTAAGATGATAAACAGTCATTTACTCTTCTCTTTGCAATGAAAATCCTAACTACTAACGAAAGAGAAGCAAAATTGTTTTAACATAGAGCAGAGAGCACACACTAGATGCACTGTCCTAAATCAAAATCAACAAGCAGTCTAAATGCAAATTCACATGCATGTATTTGTTTTCCGCTTTCTTAATGTGTGAATGACAAAAAGAATGCTAAGTACAAATCTGAATTATCTTTTCTTTCAAAGCGATAGTACTAACAATTTTCTCTTGAAAATACGAAAGGAAGACAAAGGCGGCACTTTCAACGGCAATTTGAAAACTACTTTTGACACTTGAAATACTATCAATTCAAATCAAATACAAAAGTAACAGTGTAATCGACCATCAAACAGAATAGGATTCTTTTCTTTGACTGATGCGACACTTCCAAATCAAAAGACGACAGTTCGATTAAGCTACTTCTTTGTAAAGGAGAATTGTAAACGCTGGAAAATACATAAAAACATTCAAAATTCTTTGTACAATGGAGGTTGAATGATGCAAAGGAAGGGAGTTTCAACAGTGGTATACTAATCATAGATAAAAAAAACTCCTGAATAAAGCTGAAGAGAGTGAAGAAAAACCAAAATCTGGAGGTAGAAACAACCTTATCTAATCATCGCACCTGTAACACATGGAAACACGGATGCATCTCACCTACTACACATGAGAGGTACAATGCATCCAGATTGCCTAAAGGAGATAGTGCGATGGTCCAGGGAAGAGACTTTAACTTGGTTTTTGGTCATAGTTTGCAGCTTAGTTCAGGGATTTAGGTCGAGCTAATGATAGTCAGTAAATACAAATCATAGGGGCTGATCTAATGAGGTTACATGAGCCACCACCAGGGAAATTAGGATGTTTTCAAACTAATTATTCAATTTATAAACAAAACCCGGAGATGGATTGAAGCAGCATTGATCTACTTTGCACTTTCATAGTAAATGCAGTTTGAAGGCTAGCTAGCTAACTTCAGGCTTCGTCTGTAGTTTATAAAGCAAACAAATATAGACAACCAAACAAGCTATTCACTCCCCAGTATGGTCACCATTTTTTTATTAGGAAATCTAGTGTCCATTCAGAGCTACTAGTCCCACTAAAACGGGTAGCTATCTTAGAAACAAACAAACTAAAGTTACTTTTGATTTCCTTTATGAGAAGTAGATGAGAGAGAACTAGAGAGTACCAACCTCAGTCTTTTGCTTGGCGCCTTGCTCATTTCCTCTCCCCTTTGACAGATCTTTGCCTCTTCTCCCTTGCTTACCCTGCTTCAAAGAGCACTTGTAAAGTCAAAGCAACATAATACTATCAAAGCACACATATCTACAATCACAAACAATATAGGACCAGATATATATCGACCATACAAATGCATATATCAACTCAAACATACAAGAATGTGGAAGAAAACTCAAATAGCTTTCTTGATAGAAAGTAGAAGAGAGGATTACAACCCATTGTTCTGACCTAGCATCAGCCTCCCAGCATGAAAGCCCTTCTTCACCTCATGAAAAGCTTAGATCACCCAACACTATGATGTTCCACAAAGAAACCAACAACACTTCCTTACAAGATACAAGATTCCAGCCTCTGGATCTCTGGGATGAGGGATCCATATATAGATGTTTGTAGGTCGGGTGAGTCAGATTCTGGGATTGTGATTAGTGTCCTTTCTCTGATAGTTCTCAATTCCACTTGGATATTTCATGATCTCTTACTCATCCCTGGGCGAATTCAGAGAGGCAAGTGTCACAAGAGAAATTTCTGGAAGATTCCATGATCATCCACCTTGCAAACTATCTCTGCCATTTGTCTACTCTCGCTCATCGCACCCTATAGAAGGTCTTTCCAGTATGCATCACACTTTTTGCATGTGGCTGGTGAGATGCATCGCACCCTTAGCACTGAGCAGTCTGTATGGTCCAGTTTTGGCTAGTTCTGAGCAGTTTTTCATGGAGAACTTCTGTGAGATGATGTAATCAGCTGACCTTTCTCCTTTAGGGTATGAAGCAACACTTTTAGGGACTTAGAAGCCCTTGGTTTATGTACATATGTGATTGGGGTTGCAGTGCCCAAATATTTCTATAACAGTGGACCCACCCAAGAGCGTATGGCTACAAGTGTGGTGTTTTCGACAGGATCAACCAATTAATGACCTCTACTGAGATGAGGTTATTTTGACTCTTTCTATCGATGATGAAATTTAGTGAAGCACTCTTCACCCACATTTGTGAGTGAAAGAGGAAATCTCCTTCCTTCGGATCGTTGGGCTCACTTTGCTAGACCTTGGTGGTGGCAATGGTGGCAAAAGATTTTGCATCAATGCTATGTTTCCCTTTGTCTAAGTCTCTTTCAAAGTCAGAAATTTCATCTATCATCGAGGCTTTTAGGTTAGCCACTAATGACTTCCATGTGCGACATTTATTGATGTTATGAGAGGGGATCTTATGGAACTCTCACCACTTTCCTGTGTCACTCTTCATCTTCCAATTACCATTCTTTGTTTGTGGCTTATAGGAGTTGTCTTGGGGAGGTCCACCCGAGCTCTATCCTTTGTTCAATAATTTAGGGATTCCCTTTCCCTATTTTTGTTTACAAGGATTCTTAGATTCATCTCACTTCTTATGTTTAAATTTTTTCTCTATTTTCATAGCATATCGATATGTTGTGCCAAGTGAGGAGATCTCCAAAAATTTTTCTTCTATCTAAGTGTATATATGCAAACATCCATAATGCTTGAGCATCATATGTCACTCAGATTCTTTGATACACGACTTGGTCTACATGATATGCAAGATATTTATAAACTCTGGCATTTTTTAGCCCCTTTCCTTCCATAGAAGGTCCATCTCATGTATTAGTCTTCATATCTTCCAAAAGGGTAATATTATTCCTTAACAATATCCCTAAAAGAGTCCCAATTTAGAGTGACTGAAAAAAGTGTGGATTCCTCTGTGGTATTTTATTCACTGTAAGTTCCCCAATAATCCTTGACATGGGGGGTATCTTTAAGGAATGCAAAGGTGATGTTTTATCTATCAGAAAAATTATGGACTAAAAATTCCCTTCTAGCAAACTTAACCATTTTTCTAGACCAACTGCATCTATTTGGCCTTCAAATATAGGTATATCAAAATTAACTTATACCTTAAAGGGGATGACACCTCCAAAGTAGCCACTTGATGAGGATCTGTCACCTCTTGGTATCCATCGAAGGATATGAGAAAAAGTACTCATCATCTCATTCCCTTATTAGTTAAGGGCTTCTTTAAGAAACAATTTAATAGGATCTCTTGCTCCATTTTCTTTATTTTGTTCTACCATGGGAGGTCATTGAGGTCAACAATGATAGTCTTGCAAGGGATCAAGTAGTTTGAGTCTTAACCCCTTAAACCATGACCTCATTAGTGACATGTAGAGAATACTAGATAAGAAGAAAACCACTTTGATCCCATCGATATGAAATTGTGAAGGGAACTTAAAGACATACATATTTATAACTAAAACATAGATATACAATGAAACTTAAATTGTATTAATAAATGGAAAATGTTGAAACTATATAAATGCATAATCAAAACAAACTAGCTCGAATGGTGGTAGCTCATATCTAAGAAGTGATATGATTCCTACACAACTTTTCCAAACCATATTACAATGAAGCTTGGAAGACGTTTTATCATAAAGAAGCAACAAGAAACCCTAAATACCGAAAAACCTTACCCTAGGAGATGAAATGCCAAAAGGATTGAGGGCCCCGATGGGATAAGTTGGAATGTCAACTTCCCAAGGCCATAACTTTGATACAATATCCATTTGGCATGCTTGGTAACCTATTAGAAATTTTTAATCGACAAGTGCATATTTTGATTACACTTGGCACCCTATGATTGCCAATTGATCATTTCCCCAAAAAATGTGATTTAGGGCCTCAAGATGGCTCTAAAAATTTAGGACCTAAAATCTATAGGAAAAAATGTGAAAATAAAAAATTGTGTTGTGAGCTAGTAGAATAGATGGGTGGTCATTGATATCCACTGGGATCATGAAGGGTGCTCAGTACGTATTGAAGGTGCTACAAATTTTCCACTCAGGTTCTACTGAATATGAGGATGTCATCCAAATATATAACCACAAAAGAGTTTGTGAATGGTCATAGGATATCATCCACCATCCTCATGAACATTGTTGGATCATATGTCAATCCAAAGATGATGAGAAGCCACTTGAAAACTCCTTTATATTTTAATGTTGTCTAGATCAATTTCCTCAATTGGAACCTAGTGGAAGCCTAACTTCAAATTAATATTAGTAAAGAACTCGACACCTTTATGTGTTTAAGAAGATCGTAAATCTTGGGGATCAAGTATCTATTTTTTATAATGATTTTGTTTAGGGCTCTATAATCAATTAAGAGTTTCAATGTCCCATCCTTCTTCTACACCAACAAAATCAGACTCCTACAAGTTAAGGATCTCGGTCACATGTGGTCCTTTTGGATGAGCTCATGAAATTATTTATTTCCTCATTCTCCAAGAGATGGAATCTATATATTGGGCCATTTAGTAAAGATGCACAAGATATCAAGTTAATTGATTTTTTGAACTGGCATTGTAGAGGCACCCCCACAAGTGGAGAAAATATATCTCTCTATGTCTTTACAATCTTGTTCACTTGATTCTATGGTCTATAGAGACCTCATGTAGAGTTTTTTTTTGTTACAATGACCTTGATTTAACCTTCTGTCCAAACCATGAAGAGAACAAACTTTCTAGTATGAGAGGTTACCTTTTGGCACTGTTCTGCTAAGATCAATGGAATTGCAGTAGTTGGGACTACCTTTGGTATCGTATAGAGTTGACCTCTAAGAGTAACAATGAAACTATGGGGATGATATTTATAAGAAATATGATATCTCGACATATAAGGTTGTCCTAGAATAACATAAAAACTTCAAGTGGGATAACATCATGCAATACCTTATCTTTGAAGTGCTTGATTCCATAGGGCAAGTGGCACTGTTAGCTGACACATATGTATCATTCATGGCTCAACCAACCAATGGTTTATGATTGGGGGTGTGGAACCATTGGAAGCTTTAATATCTTGATGAACTCAAATGATATCAAGTTCTTTTGGCCCATTCTGTTAATGATGAAATGGAGTGGGGTTCCCTTCACCAAGCTTTGTAAATGGAAGAGGCACTTCCCCTCTTCAAGCTCCTCTAGTTTTTTTTGTTGATTAATTGTGGTCACAATGTTAGCATTGAATTCTACATCAATGATCTGCCTTCATTTATCCTACTATAAGTTAGACTTAGAGATAGAGAGTATATTTTTTCTTTAAGTTCCTCCAACAATGACTATTTCAAGAGAAGTTCATTAGTGTTGTTATAGGGGCTTTAGTGGAAATCAAACCACTTTCCAATGTTTGTTTTTAACTTCCCATTACCCTTATTTTCCTAATACTTGGAATAGTAGTTGTATTAAGGTCGGATATCCTTGATTTTTCCCTTGCTCTATGAACTAGGGCTACTTTTCTAGGAAAATTGAAACTCTTGGTTATTTTGTTGCTTCAATTTCTACTCAATTTTGCAACATATCGATAAGTGGCTCCTAATGAGGAGATGTCTAGAAAATCCACTTCATTTTATATGTACCTATGTAGGCCACTGTGGTACTTCAAGAATATGTTTTTCTTAAGAGTCTTTGATACCCATATGTGAGTGAAAGATATCGACATTATTGGTATACTCCGACATTGTATGGTCTCTCTCATGTCACAAGGTTTTCCATTTCCCTTATTAGTCATCGTAGTTCCCTATAGGGTTAATTCCTCCTTAACGACATCAATAAAAGTGTCCCAAGTTAATATTTCATTAAACATCATAGAATAATCTATTTTATGTCTCTCCCAGTAACCTCCCCACCAATCTTTCTCATTGGCAACATCTTCCAGTAACTTGAAAGTGATCTTCTCTTTTTTGGAAAAATATTGGAAAAGGTATTATCCCTCTAACAGATTTAACCATTTCTCCAAAGCATATACATCTATGTGGACTTTGAATAAGTGGATATCAAATTTAAATTATACCTTGAATGGTGCTACACCTCCAAAATTTATGCTTATTAAAGGTGTCTCAATCGTTGTTGTCCATCATCTAATTACTTTTCCATGTGAGTGATTCCTTAATAAATCAATTGATAGGATATAATGTTATATCATATATCTTTTCTTTTTCCATGGTAGGTCACTTCGGTTTGTGAGAGTGGTAATTCCCAAGTGAAACTTGTTGGATAGTTGGCATTTTCTAGATGGCCAGTGGCTTAGTGAAGATCTCTGCAAGTGTGTTGGAATTGATGTCAACAGTCATGCTGGGAGATGTGTCTGGAAGTTGGAATTTCCTAACTATTGGTAGGATTGTTCGCATTAATGTCAACCAGAAAAGCATAGATACTTGTCGTAACAGATGATTTGCAGTGATGGCCAAGGAGAAATCCCATGGTTGCTGCAAGCTTCATGTATAGAATCATCATAGTAGCAGGGTTACTTGAGAAGCCATAAAATGATGATTACAGTGATGGACCAGAAGAAATTACATGGTAGATGCAGGCTATATGTTGAGAGTTGAAATCCATCTTAATCATCACAAATGGGCTCAAAGCCTAAATCGGACCCTCTCCATTGGAAATTTATCTGAATAAGCTTTCCAATGATATGTGAATTTCAGAAATGGATTCCCAGTTCAAAAGTTATGGTCTTATGAAGTTCAGGGTTGAAAAGCTTTAGGAAGGAAAAAATATCAGCATACTGGAAGTCCCAGATATCAACGAATTGGAATATCGGAGGTCAACATATTTGTGCATTGACATATCGGGGATCACAGATGTTTGAAGTCAGCATATCGGCACATTGGCATATTAGAGAACAAGATTTTAGAGGTCAGAATAATGACACTTAGGCATATCGAAAGTCCAAAACATTGGAGGATTGGCACAAGTGGCACAATAGAGGTTGTAGCCTTAGCACATCATAACATTGGCATATTGGGAATCATAATATCATAACTTCTTAAATTGAGGAACCTTTAAAAGTTGTGATATTTGATAAGCCTTTATAAGTGTCGAGGAATGCCAAAATAAGATTAACAAAGGATTTCAGTGCAAAACCCAACGTTGATGGGCCCTCTTCTCTCTCCTCAGGTAAAATGGCTACCAATTATAGAGATCATTCAGTTCCTATTTGAGTGTGGGTTGGAGCTCACATACACGAAGTTGGTTCTTCCATCTCTAGTGGGTTCTTGAGAAGGATTTGTGGTTGGTTCCTCCTACAATTTGGTGCTTGCAACAAAACCATGAAGTTGGTGCTTCACATGGTGCTTCTGGTAAGCTAGATAGTTGTCTACATAAGGAAGGAATTGGTGCTCTACTAGTGGGTGCTAGCAAACAACCAAAGGGAGTTGGTGCTTCCTTTGAGTGGGTTCTCACAAAAAAATTGATGTAATATAGTAGGTGCTCTTATTTTACATTAATAACAACAAAAAGCTTTGGTGGTTCTTTCCTGAAAGGATTTCCATGTAGAACCTTGTGTGTCATGTGTATGATGCTCATCGTGTTTGTGCTTGTATGTTGATTTCATATTGTTGCTGATTATGTGGATGGTTTCCATGTTTGAATAAGAAAAGTAAATTTGCATAAAAATTTTAAAAATATCCCTAATATAGATTCACCCCTCCCCTCTCAGCATTATTATTGTTTCTGACAATTGCTATCATAGCCAAGTTCCTTCAGGAATAGTTTAATCGTTAGAAGGTAGATCAAAGGGAAACAATGGGTAATCAAGCATTGCTAACAATATAAGGAGCTCCATTTTTAAATGGGTTAGACTATGAAGTATGGAATGTTAGAATGTTGTCTTATTTGACGGTCTTGGATGTTGATATGTGGCTCTTCGTAGTGTATGGAGAAAAGAGTGAGTTGAATGAAGAAGACCAAAAGATTACTGTTGGGTGATTTAATGGTTAGTTAAATCCTCTTCATTTACTTATCAACCCTGGGTTTCGTAAACTGACGAGGTATAAATGTACTATATGTACTAGGTGGTTACCTTTCATATTAGATTAATCTAAATGCAATTAAAACTAGGAAATTAAATCAATCTAATCTAATCCAATCCAAACCAAACATAAAGAAACTAAAATCACACTTTCATAATGAAAATCACACCACACTTATACAATTGAAACAACTCTTACTAAAAGGAAATGACACTCACACTTGCATAATTGAAAGCACACTTGTTGAAAGGAAATCACACTCACACTTGCATAATTGAAGGCACACTTATTGAAAGTAAAATCACAATTGCATGAAAAGAAATAAAATAAAATAACTACATTATGTTACCAATGTACAAAGATGTGAAAACTGTGGTTGATGGGGGCCCTCCATTCTTCAGCAAGCACACCAAATTACTATCACATCTTCAAAGTAACAATATGCTGGAGAATCTTGGACTGAACTATTTTATTGACTGGAATAATAGAATACATAGATAAATAGATGGGTTCCTTTGAAGGATGCGCCCCTATTTATACAAAAATTGAGAATGACTAATCAATAAATGCATATCCCTCAAATCTCTCCTAAATCCACATGTATCTCATGTTGTTACAACCAATCTCCTAAAAGTGTGAGATACATATCCTCTCAAAATCCTCTTATCCATGATTCTTCTCCTTTGAATATGCGTAGATAATGATCCTCATCTTCTATAGTTACTCCACATATCTTCATGAGTTGGAACTTGAAATTCGAATTTGTAGTTAGGAGGCCAAGTAGGACCCTTCTAGTAGCTCCAAGTAGGCCTACAATATCACAAAACGTATACCACTTTCATGTATATATGAAAACATGTTAATTTTATAATATTTAATCACAAATTCACTTAAAATACTTAAAATAAATGACTTGGGAAAATATAATGCTAAACCCATATGATCATGAAAATGGTTACTTAATGTGGGGTTATGTAGTTATAGAGTTACACAATGAGGGTAAAATGATGGAAATTAAGGTGAAAGTGGATGACATTTTTGAGGCCCAACAATTATCATGAAGGGCCTGTCTAAGTTAGATGTTGATAAAGTGAGAAATAGTGAGTTAGCAAATGAATTGTTGGACATGTTGCAATGTATGTATGGTGGAGATAGCCATGTGGGTTAAGAAAAGGTTGAGGAACCCTACTACTCTAGCAATGAACCGGAACATGGAGAAGTTGTTGCTCATCACACTCTTGTTGATGATGAAGAAACCTCAAAAAAGAGACCATGTTGCTTAGAAGGCATTCTATTGCTTTGTGATAAGTGAAAGAGATAGGTTCTTCATTATATAGATGTACATGTCTATCACCTGAAGATAGAGATAGTTATACATCTAGTAATTGTAATGAAGATAGATCCACTTTAGAAGAAATATCAAATCAGGAATCCTAAAAGGAGGAAGAGAGATTCCTAGTTTTCTCATCCATAGGAGTAAATGAGAATACCCCAGGTAGTGAAGATGAAGGGATAACCCTTAGACCTGTGGAAGACTCTATGGAAACAGAGATGGATTTAGATCTTTGTGGTAACTCGGCTAGCAGCTCTGGTAGTGAAGAAAAGGATCTAGATGAAAGAATATTTTTTAGAAATAAGTTGATCCTAGCTCTCAAAGAGATCAAGGACCTATCAGAGGAAAATCTCAAGCGAGAGAAGCAACTGAAAATCTATGAGCTTAAGAATGAGAAGTTGATTAAAGCAATGGTTGAATTAAATGTTGCACAAGAAGAGGCTAGCAAACTAACTAGGATGTAAACCAATCAGTTAGGTGAGAAGGAAGATTACTATGGGAAACTACAAAATGAGGTAGTCCCATTGAGACATGTCTTAGAAAAATAAAAAATATAGTTGTCTCAATATCATAAGCTTGAGGGGAGCACAAAGGCCTTGGATGAGATTCTTGTTAAGAAAATATTCTCGCTTATCAAGTTTTGTTTGGGTTTCAAGGAAAGCCAAGCTCCAATATTGTGAAGGCTAAAGAGTCAAATTCCCATGTAAAGGGAGTTCAAGGTTCCAACAAGAAAAAAGAAAGAAAGGTCATTGGATAGCAGAAGCAACAACGAAAGAAGGAAAGGAAACAACAAAAGGCTAAGAAGTAGTTGTTGAAAATAGCAACAAGAAATGCTAAAAATAGAAATGCTATAAATAGCAATGCTATAAATAGCATTTCAGGTACCAGTGTTGGAAATAACAACAAGGAATGATAAAATAGAAATGCTAAAAATAGAATTACTATAAATAACATTTCGGGATAGATTCCAATTTTAGTTAGTCCCCGAACTAAAATTGAGAACTAAAATTTGAATTTGATCTCACTAGCTATTTGAAAAATAATTAATTAATTCATCTTGAGTTAATTAGTTAAATAAAATCAAACATGAAGTCTATGTGAAGACATGCAGCAGTTTTCCCTTTGATTGAGGAAGTTATCCCTTAATTAAGGAGATCAAGATGAGTTTTACTTTGAGTTGTAATTAGTTAGCTCAGTCAACTAAGTTAAGTCTAGTTAGATTAGTTCCAACAGTTTGTGGAACTGATTGTGAGTTCAGTTAGTTAATGCATGCATGCATGTAACTAGTGTACTTCTGATAACTGAATATTCTCTCATACATAACTCATGCATGTCAGTTCAGTCAAAGACCTAGTTGAGATCAGAGGAAGGGACATGTACTATCAGTTGGATGATTTTTCCGATATAGGAAACTCATCCACGCAGAAGGAATCATCTCCTTTAGGTTGCGCAATTATTTCTGCATTTGGTGAGTTGTGTGACGGGTGAATTCACACAGGTGATAGCTAGAGGACCCAGGAGAAACTACAGAAGGAAATAGGAGGCTTGGAGGACTGAAGGAAGGCACATGTGTTGTCTATTCTATCTATGAGCTACATTGAGGGATTGTACTGAGAGCTGGATATCTTCTGAGCTAAAGCTTTGTGTAATCCAGAGATATTTCCACTTGTATGATAATACAGATAGCAAGGTTTTTAGCTTAGGCTTTCCCCAGAGTATTCTTCTGTGTTTCATGTGTATGATTTCTTCTTCTTTGTTATATGTGTTCTGATTGATCTTGCTCAAATTGATTAAGCTTCCACAAGTTTGATAGTAGAAGTAGATCAAGTATTTTTCTATCAGGTGATCTATGGTGAAATTTCTACATGGTATCAGAGCCAAGTTTATAGAAGAAAATTTTATCGGAGCAGTGAACAATATACAAAGAAAAGAATTCGAAGTAAAAAATAAAAAATAAAAAAATAAAATAAAAATTGACTTTTGGGCTGCCCGTTTTCATAGCAGATATGAAAATTTAAGTGCAAAATTTTCATAAACAAATAGTAGATTTGCATTCCTTGCATAAAAAGACCCAAATTCAAAAAAAAATTGAACGAATTGGAGTTCGGATTATGGAAATATCGTTGATTTAAAATCAGCTCTTTTTCTTGAAAATTTCGTGATGGCGGGATAGATGAAACAGATTGGTGTGCTAGCCAAGAATCTATATGTTGTTGAGGTTCAAGATGCATGGAAATCCTTGAGGAGTAAGGCAGAGGTTGGATACTTGGTGGTTGAGAGGGAGAGTAAATTACCTCTCAACATGTAGCACCAAAAGAAATCTCAGACAATTGTGGAGGAGCCACAATTGGTGAAGTAGCTTCGGGAGGTTGTGGAGTAGCCACAACTAGAGAATTCAAGAGGAGACTGAGTGGAGGAATACACTCATGCAGAGACCATGATTCGAGGGAAATTTTGAGCCAAGTGGATAGAGATATCACATGCATCCATACCTCCAGGTAGGAGGTGGGGCGATGTGGAGTGACAATCCCAAGAAGGATGAAATAGGGGTAGGATCTTTGAGGTACCCAACCTCTTTGATTAGACCTTGCTACGGGAGCCTCAACAAGGAGTAGCAAGACTGGCTGAGTGGGTAGAGACAGATGCGGATGGAGCGGCAGAGGATGCTTCATCATCAAAGGATGTTTCTAGCCCAATAGGGAGGTTAGTTGGGAGATCAGTGACTTACTTCTCAGTAGCTGAGTTGTAGTGCCGCAGTGGACAGCACGATGCAACATGATGAGAGGAGGTGGAGTGAAAATACAGTGCTGGGAGATAGGACCAGCATCATCATGGATGCAACAAGAGGAATCAGTGTGATTGATGCAGTCATAGATCAAAGTGACAGAGGCTAGAGAAGTCAAATACTGAAGAGCACAGAGGTGAAAAGTTTTCAATCGACATAGGCAATAGCACTCAGAGACTTTGATGACAAAGGCATCATTTTGATTTAGGTTGGATATTTTTTGTTTCTAGAGTTGCTGGAGCAACAAAACTTGAGAGAAGTGTTGCATGTAGAACATTCCAAAGGTTTAGGATCATATTCGAGTTGAATGCCTTTCTTGTTGACAGGGAGTGTTGAAAATAGCAACAAGAAATGCTATAAATAGCATTGCTATAAATAGAATTTCAGGTACCAATGTTGGAAATAGCAACAAGGAATGATAAAATAGAAATTCTAAAAATAGCATTGCTATAAATAGAATTTCATGATAGATTCCAATTTTAGTTAGTCCCTGAACTAAAATTGAGAATTAAAATTCGAATTTGATCTCACTAGCTGTTTGAAAAATAATTAATTAATTCATCTTGAGTTAATTATTTGGACAAAATAAAACATGAAGTCTATGTGAAGACATGCAACAGTTTTCCCTTTGATTGAGGAAGTTATCCCTTAATTAAGGAGATCAGGATGAGTTGTACTCTGAGTTGTAATTAGTTAGCTCAGTTAACTGAGTTAAGTCTAGTTAGATTAGTTCCAATTGTTTGTGGAATTGATTGTGAGTTCAGTGAGTTAATGCATGCATGCATGTAACTAGTGTACTTCAGGTAACTGAATATTCTCTCATACATAACTCATGCATGTCAGTTCAGTCAGAGACCCAGTCGAGATCAGAGGAAGGGATAGTTCACTATCAATTGGAGGATTTTTCCTATATAGGAAACTCATCCATGTAGAAGGAATCATCTCCTTCAGGATTGCGCAGTTATTTCTGAGTTTGGTGAGTTGTGTGAGAGGTGAATTCACACAGGTGGCAGCCAAAGGACCTAGGAGAAACTGCACAAGGAAATAGGAGGCTTGGAGGACTAAAGGAAGGCACATGTGTTGTCTGTTCTGTCTACGAGCAGCATTGAGGGATTGTACTGAGAGCTAGATAGCTTGTGAGCTTAAGCTTTATGTAATCCGGAGATATTTACACTTGTATGATAATACAGTTAGTAGGGTTTTTCGCTGAGGCTTTCCGTAGAGTATTCTTCTGTGTTTCATCTATATGATTTTTTCTTCTATGTTATATGTGTTCTGATTGATCTTTCTCAAATTGATTAAGCTTCCACAAGTTTTATAGTAGAAGTAGATCAAGTATTTTGCTTTAGTATATTGCATTATGAGGTGATCTACAGTGAGAATTTCTACAGTAGTAGTTGGTAGTGCAGCATAAGAGGTCTACGCAGATGTAAAGAAGAGTGCATGGCAATAATGAAATCTATCATGGAAGGCACATAAAGAGCTAGCAGAGGACCCTTCCTTCTTAATGACAAAGCCTTCAAAGAAAAGGTAACCTCTGTCAAAAAAAATAAAATAAAATTATGAGTGTTGTTTTTCTTGCAATAATTTTGGACCTAAAGCCATAAAGTGTAGATGGCATGCAAGGAAACAAGATGTGTTGTGTAGTAGAAACCCAAGAATGCACAAAAATTCTAGGAGAAGGCATGTTGGTTGTGATAGGAGTTTTGACAAAAGAATTGTCAAAAAGAGTAACTCCTCCTCCCCAATATTGAGCCATGTTGAATACTACAAGTGTGGCAATATTGGGCACAAGAGAGTTGGCTGCAGAAATGAGAAGAAATGGAATCATCCTCAGCATCTGAATGTGAATGTAGCAGCTCGGGATTTGAAGGCAAGCACAAACAATGGAGTTGAGAAATACAAACTTCTTTTCAGTGCTTTGTGTTAAAATATCAACTTAGATGAAAAGAGGAGGAATAAATCAAAGGAATGATCCCCTTACCCATGTGATGGACCCCTCTATAAGGCAGAAAGGCATCAAGAGGATTTGGTTGAAGAAAGAGGGGGTGAAAGAGAAGATTACTTTATCCATGTGCAACCAAGAAGAAGCCCAAACATGAGAAAAGAATAACTTAGAGAGCAATTCTTCATTCAAAACTCGGCCATTGAAGGTTTGAAAAAAGAAGGAGGATGATCTGCTCAAGGGGAGTGTATCCTCTGTTTCTCTTTAGTGAAGTAAGAGAATGGCCTCAAGGGAGGCTGAATAAGTTAGATGTAGGAAACTAAGAGGAATGAACATAAAGGTGCATCTAATTGATGAAGGTGTGTTTTCTTACCGATTACAAGAATAAATTTGTTTATTTGAATATATCATCATTGAAAAGGAGAAGTGCAATCAACATGAAGAGTACAAAAAGATATCGTATGTTGTGGGAAGAAGAAGGAGATGGGATGCAATAGAAGTGTGCAATGACTGGGAGTTCATAGCCAAGTTAGGTCCACGAGATCAATATCAATGTTGAGGCAAGAAAGAAGTTGTAGGAAAAAAAAGAGAATTGACTAAGGGGAGATGCTTTGATAAGAAAAAGTAGGAAACAATAGTCAGAATCATAAAGGAAGATGGCTAAGAAAATGAAAGGTTTACATCTTGGGTGAAATACCCTTATTTCATTTAAGTTGTGAGTTTTATTATGCATGGCATTCTTGTGTTCATGAAACACAATTGGTGCAAAATTTTCATGTTCCTTAACCCTCAATTGGTATAGATATGTCAATTAGTAGTGTTGGGCTCATGTTACGTAACCTTGTGTGAAAATGGACATTTCTTTCTGAGAGTAAGTATTAGAGTTCGCATCGTACATTGTTCCATTTGTATCTTTTTGGGTGCAATTGGTATTATTTAAAGAAGTAGTCGATATTTTTTAGGCTTGAACCCTGGGGGAGCAGTGTTGACTATAAAGATGCTCAGAATAAGTGAGAATAGAAGATAAATAAGCAACAACAAACAAGAACAAGCTGAAATGCATCATCTTTGATTGATATTTACAGCAACAACAATATCATGAGCAATGTAATCAATATCAGTTTTTCCTTTTAAATAATACAAAATATGCATTGATAGTAGGAGTATTCAACCAGTAGCCATAAGGTGTCCGAGACTGGAAGGACAAAGAAAATGAAGTATATTTTTAGGGGAATCATATCAAATATGCCCAATTTATGCAACAACAATAACGATAGTCTTGGAAGAGATATCTGCGAAGAAGATTGTACATCTCAATAATTAGACCTTGGCCTACACAATTAGTGATTACATGGGGAGAAAAAGAAGTAGCTTGAGCCTTTTTTCATTGATGACAAAGGGGGAGAGAATTATTGGAGGAGTTGTGATGTCCCTTGTAGAGGAGACAAAGCCATTGGTGTCTCTACAAGAATATGTGTGGAAGTAGCATGACATTTGGCCATCAAAGTGAACATAAGGATGAGGTGTTTCCATCAATGCCAAAGGGGGAGATTGTTGGACAATTGGCATTTTCTGGATGGCTAATGGCCTAGTGAGGATATATACAAGTGTGTTGGAATTGATGTCAATAGCCATGCTGGGAGATGTGTTGGGAAGTTGGAATTGATGTCAACTAGACTAGTATAGATAATTGTCTCAGCAGATTATTTACAATGATCACCTAAGAGAAATCCCATGGTTACTGCAAGCTTCATGTAGAGAATCATCATAGTAGTAGACTTATTGGAGAATCCATAAAATGATGATTACAGTGATGGACTAGATGAAATTCCATGGTAGCCACAAGCTATATGTCGAGTGTTTGGAGCCATCTTAGAAGTAGAAGATGGGCTCAAAGCCTACATTGGACCCTCTCTATTGGAAATAGACCTGGATATGCTTTCTAACAATATGTGGAAGTTCATAAATGGATTCATAGTTCAAAATTTATGGTCTGATGAAGTTCAAGGTTGTGAATCTTTAGGAAGGAAAAAATATTGGCATATCGGAAGTCCAGGATATCAGAGCATAGGAATATCAGAGGTGAGTGTGTCGATGCATCAGCATATCAAGGATCATAGATATCAAAAGTCAGCATATCGGAGAACAAGATGTAAGAGGTCATCATTTTGACACTTAGGCATATCATAAATCCAGAACATCAAAGGATTGGTGCAAGTGGCACATTAGAGGTTGGAACCTTAGCACATCAGAGGTTGGAGCCTTAACACATCTGAGCATCAACATATTGGGCATCAGAATATCAGAACTTCTTAAATTGAGGAACCTTTAAAATTTTCGATATCTGATAAGTGTCGATAAGCCTTTATAAGCATCGAGGAATGCAAAAATAAGATTAACAAATGATTTTAGTGAAAAACCAAAGGTTGACGGGCCCTCTTTTCTCTCCTCTAGTAGGACACATGGCAACATATGATTAGCTCTGATAATCTATAGTGACATTTGATGTTAGCATAATGTAGTAGTGCAACAGGACACATGGCAACACATGATTGCCTCCAATAAGATACATTGGCATCTGATGTCAGCATGATGTGTCGGTAAGGAAGGACACATGGTAGGCATATTTAACCTTATTGGGTATTCTAATGGGATAGAAATGAGTGGCACGTGTCAGCTCTAAGGATTCGCCATGTGGAGTGATGATGTCATATTAGAGGTTGACGATGTCACAACTCTAGAATAGTTGGAATTTGGAAAAGTTTAGATAAAGGGGGCTTCCGATATCAGGCTGGCACATGGTCATGAGATTTCAAAGAACCAAGGGTACAAATTAGTTAGCAAAGGAAGAATGATCCCGAGAAAGAAAAACCACCCTAGCACCTTCAGGCTAAGAGGAAATTCATAACTCTCAGTTCTATGATGAGAAACGTTGTGAGGGCTAAGCATAAGGAGCCAAGATGAAATCAAAACTTCACAGAAGGTACGATACAAAGGGGGCTCTGATATGGCATTAATATGATGTCCACTAGCCCAATCATCTTAGAAAGTAAATGCTCAAGGAGCTCAGTGCCAAAGGATCTAAGCGTTGAGGGATTGAGGAATATCAGAACACTGCACCACTATGAAGTTGTGATATGAAGTGTCTCCGATAAGGTGGTAAAGAGATTTAAAGGTGTATGGGTCAGCAACTACGATATTGAATGTAGAAGTAGCAGGTTTGGTATCAAGACTAGTGGTGACTATGAAAGATCATTAGGTCAAGGCAAAAAGGACCACGTGTTATAGCTCCAAATCTCACTCTTGATGTTTGTGATGCTGCACTCATGGCCTAGGGCAACCCCTCCTTCTAGACCTGGTCCAAATACTTAAAAAAACAGTGTTTTACTCCCTATACGCGACATTTCCCTGACCTAAACGCGTGTGTATGCGGGTATGTGTATACCAAACCTACGTATATGTCTTAAAACACTTAAAAAAATTAAATATCCTTAATTTTAGGCAGAGATCATGGGTTTTACCTGTTGATTACCTATTAGTGCCCATGGCCCAACTGTGCCCAACGAATTCCCAACTAAAAAACTACTTTGGGAGAAGTATAAAAAGGCTTCAATGGGAAGGCCTAAAAGAGGAGAGAATAGAGATAAAAATCACTCTACTGAGATTATCCCTGATCAGGTCTAAAGATCCTTGTGCTTCCAGCACTTTCCCCATTATAGGAAACCCTTGTTTCCTTGACTTATGATGTCTTTTCATTAGTTCATATATCCTTGTGTGAGTCATGGAAGGAGATTTTTAAAGACTTGGATTGGACGAATCTAGAGGATGGTTCCGCTTGGAGCTTGCGAGAGGAAGATTCAAGTGATATCATCCCTTGTTTTACTTTAGTTATCTGTAGTAAAGAAACATTTGTCTTGTTCCCAAAATCAATCTTTTTCATGCTTATGATGTTGTTATTATGGTTTGCATATGACTAGTTGTTTCAATAATATAACTAACTACCTTTCAATATGCTATGAAGTTGATTTCTTTATGATGCTTGGTCCATATACTGCTATGCTTCTTTGAATTGGTTATTTTGCAGGTTGAAGGATCGAAAGGAACTCCAAGAGGGTTTGGACCCTGGCTGGATCTACCTGAACGAAGGACCCCCAGGTACACCTCTCTTCGCATAGTTTCCTTATATTAGTATCATGGCTGTGTGGAATGCTTGTTTTTCATTGTAGATAACCCCCGCTCTGCTAGGGTATTGACCCAAAACCATAGGGGACTTTGTCCCTCAACATAATTGGCAACACCACTAGGGACAATAGTATTGTTGCTCCTAGTTTGGGTTAATTTAAGCCAATCAAGGCCCAACCTTTGATTTTCTTGCTATAATTGAGTTGTCTGTTCTTATAGGAACTCAAACTCTAAGTCTGATCAGTTTTTTCATACCCCTTTTTTTCTTTTTCTTGTGAACTGTTATATATGCAATTTTTCTAGGTTACAGAAGCATATGTATGTAGGTTTCTCCATATGAACCCGCGTATAAGCAAGTTTCTTTGGGTTGAATCGCATATACACATAGCTATGCATTGGCATAGTCACGTATACCCTAATTTCCCATGATTTTTTGCAAATCTTTCTTATTCAATAAATTTGTTTGCTGGTCTGAGTGTTTCCTGAGCAGTCAAGTTTGGTTGTCAGTCTCTGTTTTTACAGCAAGTGTCCGGTTTCGAATTCTCTTCAGTTGTGGAAAGTTTTGGTCTTGTTTTGTGTTGTTGTAAGTGTCATCATTTGTGTTTGAGCACACGAGATTTCTCTCTGAGAATCTTGGCTGTTATGGTCTTCCAGAGCAGAGAGATAGGTTTCAGTATTTGTGAGAAACTTTATCTTTGTGATCTTCTTGCTTTGTGTCAAAACTGCATCTTGTGGCCATTTACTTTTCTCACTTTTTGAAAGTTGTTGAGTGACGATTTTGAGAGTTGTCTTTCTTGATCTTTTGATCATTGTCACCAAGCTCTTTTTGTTGCTTTTTGGTTGTTAAGAGCATCTTGAAACACCTATTTTGTTGATTTTTCACCCATTTTGAGTTGATAACTCGCAAAGTGTTTTTGTTGCCTATTCTTCAGTTTCAATGTTTTCAATAGTATTTGGAGCGCTTTTGAAAATTTGTGTTTTTCTTTGCTTTTTTGAAAAAGAAAAACTTCTTAAAAACTTGGTTTTTTCTTTATTTTGCCTTGTTTTGATTTGGTTACTTTTTGCAAGTGAGAGTGCATTTTGTTTATCTTAAGATTTTCCTTTAGCGTTTGGATGAAAATTTGCATTGGGAACTTATATTCTATATGAATATCTAAGGTGGCTAATTACAAGCGATAAACAATTTTCTTTTATTCTTTTCTTTAGAGTAATCTTAAGTTTCTTGCATCTTCATTACACCTTGCATTAGGATAATTTTGCATTGTTAAAGCATTCTAGCTTTTGCGTGTGTGAAGTATGTTGCAAGAAAAGAAAAGGAAATTTTTTTTTGCTTTCTAGGTGCTTCTTAGAACCTAAGTAGAAGTTGCTTTTCATTGAAATAAAAATGATTGCATTCATGTAGTTACTTTTTCTTTGATTTTGGTCGAGTCATACACACATCATCAGTTTCACTCCCATACCCTTGATTTAAAATAATACCCTTTAAAATCAAGCATTAATTAAAATATACTAAAACCTTTTTATATTATCGATTTAGACACACCAACAAGTTTTAGGATATTTAGGGCCTTGGATTAGGCGAGAGGAAACTAAACTCTCCATGGTCACTCTATGTTGGGTTTTGTTATATTCTTTCCACATAGTTAACAGAGGGTTTGAGGGGTACCCATAACCCCACTTTATGGGGTCCGGGGCAGCGCCCCGGAAAATTTTGGTTTTGGACCCTATGTTAGGTTGCGCGGACCCACCTATGGTTTTGTGCATGATTTTCGCACATGTTTTTTGGACGCGATGGTTTTCGGTCCATGGTATTGTATCGATGGTTTTTTGGTCCATGGTATTGGACATGATGGTTTTTTGGTCCATGGTTTTGGATGCTTCGGCATGTATAAATATGTATTGTAACATTGAAAGGAATATAATGAAAAATCAAGCTGGTAGTCTCGGTTTGAGATCCAGTGGGAAATCTCTGTGTATATGTGTTTTATGTGTTATGCTCTCGCATTTTTATTTTTCCTGTGATTTAGAATTCGTATGCAGGTAATTTCTATACGGGGTTAAAACCTACAACACTAATAGTAATTAATGCCTTTTTATTAATCAGCAACTTAATTACTCCAAATCTTCCTTGAAGGCTTTCTAGAGTTCTGAGAATTGACAAATTTTCAGGCAGCCTGAGGGTATGGAATTCTTTAAGCCAAAGTGTGATTTTCTTGATTTCTTCTTGATTGTTGGCTATCACGGATGCAGCAACTCTGTCGGGGCCATATAACTATGCAAAAGGATTTGGAACAATGGGATTTCAAAATTCTAAACTTTGATAATCCCAAGGTGTAGAGAAAGTTCTCAAATATTGTAGTGTCCTTTCAACACACTGATAAGCTCTTGTCTGTGGCTTCTTTTGGCAATGGCCATCTTTGATTTCCCAATCTGCGAATGGTTCAAAAAGTTCATACTGAGGGAATGAATCTATACCTGCAAAATTTTCATCATTTCTTTGAAGAAATGCAGCATCGAGTTCTTCAAAGAGATCAAGAATTCTTAAGGATTTCAAAAATCTTCCAACCCTTTCAGTCATATTAATTTCATCCAAATCTAACATTTTTGCAGAGGTGTAAACAACAAAAGAGAAATCTATTCCTCCAATTATCTGATAATAATCCAAAGTCTGCATAAATTTGATCATGGCTTTAGTGTACTCTTTGGTCCATTAATCATCAAGAGTTTTAAAATAAAGTTTCACTTTCATATTAGGTAGAGGATATACCTTTACCAAATCTTCATCTAGACCCAACAAAACACCAACATTTTTTGGACTACCAAGCTTGACATCTTGTATCCACTGATTTCTTCGAAGTCTCAGTCCAACAACCTTTTTGATTTCATCAACCACATCGCCAAGAATTAATTCAAGAATCTGAAATATTTTTACAAAGGTTTCAAGATTGTAATCTGCATGAGTCTTATCAGGAAGATTAAAAATATCTGTTCTTTGCCTATGAATATGGAATTTGTTCATTTCTCTGGTAAGAGTATCAGCCAAATAATTGGAGTTACCTGGAACCCATTCAACATCAAAGTCATACATTTGAAACCAAATTTTCCATGCCAAGAGTCGTCCTCTTGCGAGTTGTTTTGAAATTTTTGCTGACAAGAAATATTTGAAATTCATAGAATCTGTTCTTATCAAAAACTTGGCAGGGGCTAAATATAACTCAAATTTCTATATGCCATTGAAAATGGCAAGAGTTTCTTTTTCTGCTGGAAGATAAATTTTCTGGTTAATTAAAAATTTGCTAGATGCATATGCACATAAAGTTTCTTCTTTTTCTCCCTTTCTTTCAAAAAGGACTGCTGCCCAAAAATTATCAGAGGCATCAGTCTGAAGGATCAAAAATCTGTTACCTAGAGGTTTAAGCTCTGGGAGATTTTGACATTCAGCTTTTAACAATTGAACTGCTTTTGTAGCTTCTGGTGACCATCCAGAATGCATATGTTTACGAATTGGGGTAGTTTTTTATGACAGTCTAGGAATATATTTATGTACATAATTTAAAATTCCTAGAAATCGCTGAATCATTTTGACATCTTGAAACTGATCAGGAAATTCAAAAAGCTTGGTCAATACATGGGGATGCATCTAAATTTTTCCATCTATAACATGAATACCTAAAAAATCAATACTGTCTTGAAACAGAAGCATTTTCTTCTCTGACAAAACAATACCATGTTGTTTCGCTTCTTCAAGGAATAATTGTAAATGCTTCAGATGTGATTCAAGATCGGGACTATGAACCAAAATATCATCAATATATACAACAATAAAATCATATTTACCAAAGATATGGTCCATGCATCTTTGAAAGAACGTTGGAGCATTCTTCAAACCAAATGGAACTACTTTCCATTGGTAAAAACCTGCGGGACATGTGAAAGCAGTTTTGTGGCGATCTTCTTCTTTGATTTGGATCTGGTAGTAAGCAGATTTCATGTCAAACTTGTTGAAGATCTTTCTGTTCTGGATTTTTTGCATTATTGTTTCCTGGTGTGGTAGACGGTAATTAAAGCTCTTTGTGATTGCATTCAAAGGCTTATAATTACTGACCATTCTATCTTTTCCTTTGACAATTTCAGATTGGTTTCTTACTAGGAAAGCAGAGCATGAATAATGTGATGAGCTAGGTTCATTCAACTAAAGATTTAATAATTCTTCAATCTGCTTTCTTATTTCCTTTTCATCATTTGGAGTGCAGGGTATTAATTTACCTTTAACCCCGTTATAATGGAGAGTGATTATGTCTTGTTGTGGACTCTCGACACTCCAGAATGCTTGAGGATTCTCAGAACAACATTTCAACAATTCATCAAAAATAATCATTTGAGCAGGAGACCAATCAGGATTTCCATTTTCTTTTTGTTTTAACTGACTCCTTTTCTCATAAATCTGCAATACTTCTTGCCAATCATGGGACTCATTTTGGGGTTTTTCATGCCTACTTTCTTTTGGCTATTTTCTCTTCTAGCTTCTGAATTAGCCAAGGTTAATCTTGGAACTGAAATTGCCTTTTTTTTATATTGAAGATAATTTTATCTTCACTAATTGTAACAGGCAATACCGAATTAATGAATGGAATTCCAAGAAACAAACTTGCAGAGGCATCATAATGTTGAACTGCAGAAAATTTGACAGTACCCCCCCCCAACTTTTAATGAGACATTATCAACATAATGGGTGAGATTGACAGAGCCACCAATGGTCTCTAAAATCAAAATTCTGTAAGGGCTTCCATAAACCCTTAAATAATGATGGGTGTGCCAAATTGTTAGAACCACCTGTATCAATGAAAGCATCGACAGAGATCCAGTCTCCTTTGATGAGAACTTCAGCTGGAATATATAGAAGATTGTTAGTTTTAACAATCTTTTTAAGGAACGAACTTTCACCGGTATTAACAGCTGTAGAAATAGGCAAAGATGACGATGAGGGAGAAATTGTCTTTGGATACGGGCATAAAGAATTCAACATGGATTGTGGAGGTAGAGAATATAAAACGGATATTGAATTTTGAGTGCTTTGTTCTATAGAGACAGAGCTTAGAGCAGAGACAGTATCATCTGAAAAATATTCAAATGTCTCATCTATATAGTCATCTGAGCTATATTCATCACTGTAGTGCAAGTCAGGTCCATGTTTGGATTCTGAACAATCATAGCAAATATTCATTTTCTGACAAATATCTGGGACTGACTCAGTATCGAACAGGGAAGCATCAGTTAGGATATATACATCTGACACTTAATCTTGAGAATCAACAATGGACCAGTTATCTACAAAATCATCAATTTCTATACATGCTTTCAACTTGTTCGAAGAGCTTTTGGGACATTTTCGAGCAAAGTGACCTTCTTGCTTGCATATAAAACATGCATTGTCTCTTTTGGGTTGCCTGCGTTTTTTCAAATATTTAAACTTTCTGAATGGTCTTATGGGGTTGGCTACTCTTTTAGGTCTGAACTTAACATGCCTTTTGGATTTTCTCTTTTTAAATGGTGTCGATGGTAATACAAATCAGCAAACATCAAGACCAGGAGAGAAATCTTGGGCTTTCTTCTCCCAACAAAGATATTTAACCTTTTCTTGACACTTGAATAAGAGATCTATCCAGTAAGTCTGGTCAATATTTTTTCCTTGAACATCCAGATCTTTCATGATCATGTCACCTAAATTTCCAGGCAACTTTGACAAGAAGGAAATCTTTTGAGTAGAATCATTGGTAAGATTAGATTTATAGATTTTGGCCATATAATCGTTACCAAATTGATATGAAAACTTCAAATCTTTTAATTCCATTCTTGTTAGATCTGTTATAATTTGTTTTCTTTCATCTGCTGGTTCAGGAACAAACTGAGTTTTGAGTAGCAATTCTAATGTAGCTAATCCTGCAGTAGCTACATGCATTCTTTCTTCTTTTGATGGTCCCATCCACCAGTCATGAACAATTCCGGACATTCGCTTCTCGGCTAAGGCAAAAATAGAAATATTATCTAATATGGAGACAACTTGCATTTGATAAAGAGCACCAATCCAAATTCGAATGGATTCAGCTGAATTTGTGAATTTGTCTAAGTCTAGAACATATCCAATGGAATTGGCTACAAACAAGTCTTCTTCAACCCTTGGGTATTTGTGGACTTCACGAAGTACATTGGCTTTTTGGAGAGATGGCAGAATGAAGGATGGAAATTTAGAGGCAACATTTTCTCAAGTGGCTATTTCACTTTTTGGCTTCTGCAAAATTGATTGACTTTACTGGCTCTACTCTGTGTTCAGGTTGAGCAATTGACTCAGCTTCACTTCCTTCTTGTTTTTCATCTATATCCCAATACTTTCGAGTATCCATTGATATAGCGAACTTGGGTGCCTTGGATTCTCTCCTTTTCCTTTCCTTTTTATTTTTCTCTTTGGCTTCTCTCCTATGTTTTTCTTCTTGTTGTTCATCATGGAGAAGCTTGAGATTAGCCAATATTAACTCACTCTAGGATCCTAGATCATCCAGAAATTCCTCGGCATGTGCACACCATGTTGTCAGGTAATTACCGATTTGGTAAGTCTGATCTAATTCAGTGGTGTTTTGGGTATTATTCTCTATGAGAGGAGCACAATCAGCTCATGTTGCTGGCTGTTTAGATGTATAAGAGGTGGTGCAAAACTTTGTCTTAGGAGGCCATTTCCCACCTTTTACAAAATGACAATTTGCATACTGCCATTCTTCAACAGGAGGATAGTGGGTATGAGAAATACGATGCATTTTATTTACAGCTAAAAAAGGTTTTGATTCGGGTATATACAACTCAGTCAGAGACAACTGAGGTTCGACAAGACTAACTGCTTCGATTGGAGGTAACTCAACACTTCTGGAAGACGATGCTTCAGTTGGAGGTACATGGATGACATATCTACGAGGCCTGGCAATAGGTCAAGGAATCTCTAGTTTTTTAGGAATTATCTTGACTTGACCATTGTCAATAGAGACTCTTTTAAGCTTAGACTCAGGCTTTCTGTCATCTGTGAGTGACTTGTATTGAAAATACCAATTGCTTGGCAATTCAGTCGGATCATATAATACACCTTCAACTTGGGCATTGGACAGACCAAAAGTGACACAATCCTTTATTGTTTCAACTTAGGATGAGCCATGTTGGTTAACTGGAAAGAAGCTTGAACTAAAGTAGAAAGATATTCACTATCTTCGATCATTTTAAGACCTTGAAATCCTACTAACATTTTCCAACAATCTTTAAGATGGACATCATTCAAACTGATAGAGTAATCAGGAAATATTGTACCATATTGACATCCAGTGGAAAGATTTCCCATAATAGTTCCTATTCGTGCATTGTCATAGGTTTGATGACGGGTATCAAAGAGTTCAACAATGCAGGGGGTATTTAATCCATGTCGGAACAAAGGAGCAAGACCAATTCTTATACCACCAAAGTGAAGATAAGCATATTGCTGATATTTCACATATTGTCTAAATTTATTAATCTCATCTTCAGAGAATAAATTCAGAGCGATTATTTGAACTGCGAGACCATAAATCTTTATAGTAACTTCTATATCTTTCAAAAAGGATTTGCATTTAAAAAAAAAGGACACAGGTATTTTATAGACATCAGTAGCATGGAGAGCAGGAGGATTCCAATTCTCGGGATTTTCAACAGCATCATGAGTTTCAATAGTGTCTATATCAGATTCAAGAGAGCGAGCAGAAACTTCAGTCTTACTTTTCGATCTATATATGAGAAAGAGTGTAACAAGTTGGCCATGTTTACAAACTATACCAGAGATTGACTAAAGTAGCGCTTATCTACTCAGCAATTGTAGAACAAGAGATTTAGAAGGCTTCCTAGCTGGCTTTAGACTCTATCTGTAGTTTATAACTCAGGACTAGAATAGGGCTCTGGTACCAATTAAGATGATGGACTCAGTAAGTTACTTGAACCTCTGAAGAGTATGCTAAAATTCCTCACACCAGCTCGAGAAATACGAGGACACACGACTCCAATCTAACAAATGGCATGCTACCCATGTCTTGTAGTTTTGGAACTCTTCTACAAAATTGTATCACATGTCAATTGTCCTTGAGCATCTAGTGCCAAATCCTCCACAAAAGTATATACTTGTTCCTCATCCTAGTCTAGCATGGAAGGCTCATAGAGTTTTAGATTCTCTACATTCACAACTGAGTAAATGCACATGTATGGGGGTAGTTTGAGTATATATAAATTATCTCCCACCTTTTCCAATATCTCAAAGCAACCATACCGCAAAGCCTTAATTTTCTTACCAGGACCTTGTACCCTCTCCTTGTTTAATTGTAACCATACTATGTCTCCCACATTGGATTAATTTTCTATTTCATATTGATCATGCTTGGACTTATAATTTTCCTATAAATTCTACCTATATGTCAATTTTCTTGATATTTTCTACAAATATTTCTACCCTTAAGGAATCCCTTGTAATATCCTCCCTCACTTGTCCTTTCTTCCCATATGCAATATCCAAAGGTGAAGGTGGAAAATATCCAAAACAAAATTTAAATGGGGAATCACAAGTAGAAGTGTGGGATTCTATATTATAAGAGTGTTGTATATATATACAATATTCTCATCCCAAGACTTTGAATGCTTCTAATTGTAAGCCCTCAAAATATACATCAAAGTCTAGCTGCCCACTTCTCTCCACCCATCTTTCTGTGGATGGAATGTTGTATACTTCTTTCCAATGATGGTACTTTTATAGTGCATTAGAACACACATATAGTTGAACCTTACAACTACCATGAATAGGTACTCATGTGCCTTCTTGATTGTTGGTAAACCTCCCACAAAGTCCATGGAAATGTTTTCATAAGGATGAGTAGGTATAGGTAAGGGATGATATATACCCTGTTTTATGTTAATAGGCTTGTTGGTATAATAAAGCTTACATCCTCTTATGAATCTACCTGCATGTTCTTACATATCAGGCCAATACACATACCTTTGTAAGTTGGCTATTGTCTTCCCTACACCAAAGTGCCATATAACCTTGGAGGTGTGCACCTCTTTAATCAACTACAATTGCTCACCTTTAGGAACACATAAATCGTCCAACCTAAAGAGTAACATATCTTGGAGATGGCACTCAACTATGTTGTCACCATCATGAACATGAATATGTATCTACAACTATTAAAAAACTCCTTGAAGTCCTCATCCTATGAATATTCCTCTTTGTATGCATCATGGGTGAATGGCTCCATATGGATTAGATTTCCCAAAGTTATGATATTTGATGTGGGTGGCTTTGAAGTATGGTGGCTAACTTGTTTTTGATGCCTTTATTTTACTTATGAAATTATTGTAGAAACCCCATCCACTTGTAATGTTGGGTCAGTTGTAGCTTACTTTGGGCATGCAGGTACTGTAATGGCGAGTTACCTGTGTGGAAGACAATCTCCTTTCCCACTAGATAATGTTTCCACTTCTACATATCTTGCACTAGGGAATACGTAGGGTAGTTAAGAACTTCCCCACGAACTACTTTAGAATGGTAGCATATAGGACTTCCTCCTATGAAAATTTCTAACATGAAATTCTACTGCAACAACTGATTTATTTATCCTACTTATTTTCCACAATAAGTTGTTTACAAAACCCTTCAGTAAACATCAAAGTAAATTCTACTGCAGTTGTCACATAATAGTATAGAGAAAATAATAGTGAAATACAAGCACAAGAATCAATCACATCAACACAGTTGTTTTTGGACAATAGTCCTCGGAAAAACCCAATGCGGGAAAACCAGTGCAGTAAATGAGGGTTTATTTATTATTCTTC
>APFE030514157.1:0-25422 GCA_000404065.3 Pinus taeda
AGGTGGGGGCACCGAGTAGGGAACCCCCTTTGTGGTCAGAAAAAGAATGCAATAGAAAACCTCTGGGCTGAGAAAGAAGAAGAAGTCCATGAGATTCTCCTAGGTGGATTCGATAGTACTCACTGGGGGGGAATTAGACGAGATTGGAAACCGAGTCTGGGATACAACGACAGAGTTGTGGACCCAATTCGAGTAGCATTACCAGCAAGCACTCGGAAATGTGCAGAAGGATCTGCACAAACAACAGATTGAGGCATGGCGACTAGAAGCGAGTGTTAGTCAAGTGAGCATATAGAAAGAAAGTGTGACAGTCCTCGACACCAATAGAACTTTGGATCTCTGACTGATTCAGTTGTCGGAGGGGGCCCTGCGTGCCTAGTCAGAGGAAGAAAACACCAAACTATCATAGATCAAGGATCTGGGTGTCAATCTCATGACACTCCCTATCCAGACCCTACAAAAATTGCATCAAGGTGTGTCCGACGACCTAAGGGTTAGGGAGCAGCGCGCGCTATTGATGATCACTGAAGTCAAAACCAACAACCAGCAGATCTTCACAGAGAAGGTGTGGGAACTGAATGAGAAAGAAGAAATGGCCATGTGCAACCAGCACCTGGAAAAAGCAATTACATAGGCATGTAATTCTCTTCTAGAGCTCAACATTCTAACAGAAGTAGAATCAACAGAAAAGATACAAAAGTTGGCTATGAATGTCAGGGAGTCAAAGGATGAAATCAATCGAGTACGATTTAAACTACAACTTCATATTTGAAAGTTGTAATTGAAGCTCCAACCAAAAAATCCGCCAGAGATCTGGGAGAAATGTGGAGCAGTGATCAAGGAAGGAATGGCCACATTATATGCAGCAGTCAAGGACTGCATCAATTTTTGAGCAGGCCATGGAGCTTTGGACATCTATGCAGGAGGACCCTATGTTGCAAAAGATTGGCATTGACCTTAGGGAGAAGAAATAGTAGTTTGATGAAATAAGGTTGACTGCGTGCACTTTGGTGCCAGTCCAGAGGTTTGTATGCTTACAGGAAGGCAAGAAACTACATATGGAAATTGAAGAGATGCACCGAAAAGAGGCCATCCTAAGGTCCAGAACACAACCTTGATGGAGGAAGCCAACCAACTCACTCTTTCTGTTCAGAATAAGTTAAAGGGAATCCAACAAACACAAACAAGAATGGGCCTCCCAGTAGAAGGCTACTACAAATAAGCTCTTCAAGGAAGTACAATAGGCAGATATGCAGGGCATAGCTGATTTGTAGGTTCTAAAGTTGGAGTTCTGCAAACTTCAGGACAATATTGCAGTGCCAAGTGAGTGACTCGAGGATGAGTCACCAAATTGTGTTGAGGGCCTGTTGGGAAGGGATCTCTGGGGAAAATTTTGATAAATTTTTTAATTCCTTTTTGTAAAGATGTAAAGTCTCCACGAAATTTGGAAGCAGAGTCAAAATCTAGTCAGAGTCAAAGGGGTTTTATTCTCTTAGGTGGGTAGATGATAGGAAGGTTTTGAGACCCTCCCATGGTCCGCGGGCCATGGTATTGTAAAAGAAAAGCTATAAATAGAAGAGTGATAGCGAGTCGAAGGGATAATATAATAGATAGAAATCTTTGTAAGGGAAAGTGAGCTAAGGAAGGAAATGTTTGTTTCATATACTTAGGAAAAGGGGAAGGCCCCTACAGCTGTGTGCGTAGGGAAAAGAGTTTTGTACTTGAATGATCATATCTAATAAAGACAATGTCGAGCCAATTATTGTGCATCTTTGTATTATTTCTTACTTCTACAAGTTCCTATATTTTCTCTCTATGTTGCATCTTATATGAATTAATGTGTATTTGGCGGGGAAATTAATAGATCAATATTATTTATGCATGTTATGAATGTTTAAAAGCCTTCACAAAGATCTGGAAGTTGTTTAAGTACATTAGTATAATTATCTGTTTTTGAAGAGTTAAGGTTCATGAAGATAGAAATAAGCCCTGAGAACCATAGGAGCCTATCACATTGACCTTTGGGTGCAGAAACCTGGTTCTGTCATTCCCCAATACTGCTTTGTGTGAGACTGCAGCCTACTCTACGTGGGTTGTTGGTGAAAGGGCCAACAGTTAGGGTTTTGTTGGTTGGCGTAGCTAACATTGAACCTTGGTGAGGCCCCATCAAGCCAAAATTATGAGTATGTGCCATTACAAGATTGTAAAAGCTTTTATTTATTTTACAAAGAAGATAGAGGCAACAATAGCATGTGGCTTTTTCCCACATTGGGTTTCCACCTTAAATCTTGGTGCTCATGTGTGTTGCTTATGTGTGATGGTTTATTTTGTTCTTATTGAAAATGGTTATTGTCTATCTAATTTTTAATAAAGAAATGATGCACTAACTCAAGATAAATAGATGTTGAATTAACTGAAACATATGTTTTCTGGATATACGCTAGTTTTCTTAAGAACAGTCACATACACACGCAGGTTCCCTTCAGTAAAGTCATTTAAAAAAATTAGGAAATGAAATTGAAAAGTTTATGATTTGAAAATATTGATTCACCCCCCCTCCCTTCCCTCTTAGTATTTTTCCCAACAATATTTGCAAGAGTTGGGAGAAGAACCAAATTAACTATAGGGAAGGATAAATCAGCTAATTGAAGTGCAAGAAACTAGAGAAAGGGTGTATGAAAAATCTCACGAAGTACAAGATAATATTAACTAAGTTTTTGACAGAAAAACTAAATAAGGTGACTTCAAATTCCAAGACCTAGTTTTAAAATGGAATGCCCGCATTGAGGATAAGAGTAAACACGGGAAGTTTCAGAACGTTTGGAAAGGACCATAAGAATTACAACTTTCTGGGTAAAAATAGTTTCATCTTAGGAGGTCCACAAAGAGAATTTTTGCCAAGAGGTCGAGCCAATGGACATTTCCTGAAGCATTATATCTCCTAAACACATCATGATTTTCAAGTTCAATCGTACATATCCATATATTTAGAAAAATAGACTATAGGTGTGGATGAATATTCTAAAGGACTTGAAGCCCAATGTGAAGGCCCTGAGGTTCTATTATTATTCATCACATTTTTTTCTTTTCTAGAAAAATTATGTTTTTTCAAGTTTAGAGTTTGTAAAATCATCTCTTAAAAAGATGAAGTCCTTATTTTTGAGTCAGTTTTGTTTTAAACTAGTGTTTGTAATGGATGAGGAAAATGGTCTATGGGGAGTTATTGCTGCAGTCATTGATCAACAACATCTCCGTGGAGTGAGTTGTTATCACAATAGTCTTCATTTAAAAAAAAAATTAAAAATGTTGACAATTGCAGTGTCAACATTTAAATTGTAATAAAGAGGGAAATTTTTTTACAGTGGGGCTATTAGCGTTTTGGAAATCTAATATGGTCATGCGAAGGAATTCACTGACAACAAGGGTAGCAACATTTTTCATTTTGGCTAGCAGGCCAATTGTCAATTCCAAAACCAGTTTTCAAATTTAAAAATTGATGATTATGTTGACCACTTCAGCGTTACCATTTTCGATTAAACATGCCTACAACTATTTTGAAAGGGTCAAAATATCAGGTTAATCGTTGTTTCATCTGTTGTAATCATTGAAAGGTAGTTTAACATAATATTATCATATGATGCAAATTTTATTCATAATAATAACCTGGAATGATGTGATTATTCACTCACCACCTGTTTTACCTCAACCATACGTTAAGTTACCTCAGCCAGTCCCATAAGTAATTGGTTGATGTTAGTTCAGGATCCTTTACACTTGGCATTGGGATATACTTTGTTTATAAGGTTTCAGAATCAAATCTAGGGAATACCATGTAGGAAAATGGGGAGAGGGCTTAAAATGAACCGGTCTAAGCCTAAAGCATCATATTTGTTGGACATTTATCCCAAGATTCTTCAGTTGTTTTAGCAGACATGATGGAGCGAATTCATCCATTGTTGTTCTAACTACCACAACCTTGTGGCTCACTATTTTTCGCAGGAGTTCAATGGGAACCATGTGGAGGTGGGAGGTTTGTATTTTGTAGTTACAGAGAAAACCATATTTGAGGCCATGACCTTACTAGTGGATGGTGAGAAAATATTTCACAGTCACATGACGACATGGATTAATATCCCCTGCTTCTTAAAATAAGAATTCAGAGGGAAAAATTGCAGGGCTGGAGTTTGAAAGGAGTGGTTGTAGGACCAATGGCATGTTCCCCTATGCCTATGTCAGCAATATTTTACATGTGAAAGTTAGTATAATCGAGTAAACCTTTACAATTTTTACTTTCTCGCTCATCTTTTCTGGTCAAATTAGGATCAATCCATGTTTTTATTTGTTAGAGAGCCATAAACATATGGTAGCTAGGTTTTGGGACCATACTAATACTTCCTCTCATTTTATATAGCAAAAACCCTAATAAAATTGATAATAGAAAACCAACTAGCCAAGATAGGAAGGACTTGGAGTCATTTCATTTTCTAGGGAGGTTTTCAACCTCAACCTATTAAGAGAAGAAGAGGCAAACATTAGACTAGCAATAATGGGAAGAAAGAAAAATTTCATGCTCCCATTGAGCCCCCTCCCAGCCAAGAAAACCTAGGAGTTCCATATACCTCATCTGGTCTAAAGATCCCTAAGGTTTACCAGAGGAAAAGTTCCTATCATTATAAATCAGAACTTGTACCCCATGTGAACCCACCAATAGATGTTGATTGTTCCCATGCTACAACTCCACCCTTCAAAACTTCCCTAGTAGACACAGCTAAAACAGAGGACCCTAAGGGAAAAGAATCAAATGTGGAAAGCAAAGAGGAGGAGCCACTGCTTAAGGTATTGAAGCATGCAATAGACATACCAAGCCAACTAATGAGTTAAGATACAATATCAAACTCAGAAATAACCCGGAGTTGGCTAAGGAGGTGATTGACATTGAAAGCATGCCATTGAAGGACCTTATTATTAACATGAAGAAGAAGTCTATAGGCTTTAGGAAGAGCCAAAGTAGAGAAACTATGAAAAAGGGACCCATGGAAACAAGGCAAAGTAAAAATAAGAGATTGGAGAAGGTAAATGTACTGCTGAAGATTGCTAGTACCCTCAGCTAAGATGCTTAGGTATTAAACTTAGATTGTTTTCCTACCTATCTTATGAAGAAGAGTTTTCACTTTATCACTGAGAGTCAACCTTATAGATTTTGCATGCAACATAATATTTGGGAGAGTTGAAATTCCCATTGTCATAATTTTTTATAAGGTTGACAGAGCCACTGTCAACTATTTTGGGGTGAAAATCACGTGTGTCGGTTGATGGAAAAATGATACATGGAAAAGGCTGACAGTATTCTTGTCAACAATTTGGGAGAGAAGAAGGGGCACTAACATCTCCATTGTCAGCAGTATTCAAACAAGTGAAAATGTTGACCTCCTAGTTGTTAGCAATTTTGAAAATAGGAAAACATGAAAATGCTGGCAGTTAGTCTGTTAGTGAAAGTTGTAAACAAAAACCAATAAATTTGACATTAACATTATCAATGTTTTTTTATCAGAGATGAATAAAACTAGGATGAATAGAAAATTAGTTTTTGGAGGATTTTTGTGCCTGATTTGTAGAGGGACCTATTTTTCTAGTAGAGGGACCTATTACATTTCCATGGGAGGTATTTTAACAAGATATTTTGCTTTACCTAAACATCAACATATTTTTCTTTAGTTATTCTGGGAAAGAAAAAATATTTTTTTTGTTTTATATTTTACATGCATGAACTTGAAAGATATTTCAGATATCTCATATTATTGTAATTAATATGGTGACTGCTATTGTGAAAACAATTATGTAAGTATTATATAAAAGTTTATGAAGAATGAAGAAGGGTTGGAATTTAATTGAAAAACATATTTTGAGTTTGATATGTTTGAGAAATCTTGAATATATTTACAGTTTTTAATGAGCAGTTTGTAAGAAACTCACGTGTTGCATTTCTCTATCAGTACTTCCTTCTTATGCAAACTTTCTTCCATGGACTCTGAGAATGTTTGTTTCTAAGGATTTCATTTATGTTCCTCTCTATTATTATCAAACATTAGTATTTGTTGCTCCAGTCATTTATAAACTATTTTTCCTTCTTGTTCCTCTTTCTTCTAATTTCTCGAACAGTCAAAGGAATTGTTCCATTCATGCTTTTTACAACTTGCTCATTGGATCTGTAATTTAATTTCTTTAATAACAAGACTCCATGCCCAATGATATGTTTTGAAAAAAACCCAACCAATTTCATCCCTAGATCTAAATATGGCCACCTAAACTCAATTTCAGAAAACCTTCTACTACCATGACCATAGAGTAGTTGAGTTTTACGAAGAGATCCCACTCTAGGTTGGAGGGCCAAATTTCAACCTAAAATAGGTTTAAGGTTATCTTAGGGTTTTTCCCACAGCCATGGTTTTCCCTAAGCGACAACAAAAAGAATAATGTGAGTTGAACTGAGCTAGTTGCAGCAGAGAGGCTATGCAAGGGAAGGCATAACATTGAGGAGATGTTGTTGTGAGGAATGAGTAAAGAATAGTTGCATGAGACCAAAGGGATTTAGTGGAACAATAGAGGATAGAGAGCAAAAGTTGAGTCTGAGACCAATCATTTTGGTATTTTACTTGTAATGTATATGCCCTTGTTTTCAGTTTGAAAATTGTATGAAATAATATAATTGTGGCAAGAGAAGGTTGACGCCTACATTCAAAATAGTTTTGTGCTTCTCATAAATTTTGTGCTTGCTAACTAAAGGGGGTCAATGCGTCCTTTGAGTGGGTGCTCACAAATAAACAAATTTACTTAATTAGACGCTTAAATTACAACATAAACAAACAACAAATTTGGTGGGTTTTTTCCCTTTGGGTTTCCACGTGAAAAATATTGTGTCATGTGTGTGTGTTGATCATGTGATTGTTTTATGAACATGTAAGTTTAAACTTGCTGTTAACTTCCTCTATGAATAATTGCTCCCACAAGTAACAAAATATAAAAAGGGACTGTTGTTGGATAGTTGGCATTATCTCGATGGCCAGAGGCTTAGTGAAGGCATATGCAAGTGTGTTGGAATTGATGACAATAGTCATGCTGGGGAGATGTATTCGGAATTTGGCATATTCTAAATGTTGTCAGGAGTGTTGGCATTGATGACAACTAGACTAGCTTGGATGCTTGTTGCAACAGGTGTTGGCAGTGATGGCCTAGGAGGAATCTCATGGTAGTTGCAGGCTTCATGTAGAAAATCATCATAACAGAAAGCTTATTAGAGAAGCCATAAAACGATGATTACAGTAATGGACTTGATGGAAGTCCATGATAGTTGTAGGCTTCATGCAAAGGACCACCATGGTGGGTGTGATTTTAGTTTTCCAAAGAGTCAAGGTGAAGAAGAGTGGTAGAGTGTTCAGAGACATATTAGAGGTAGAAGATGGGCTCAAAGCCTACATCATACCCTCTTCATTGGAAAGTTCTCTAGAAGAGGTTTCCAATGATATTCGGAAGTCTAGAAATGGATTCCTAGTTCAAAAGTTATGGTCTGCTAAAGTTTAGGGATTTGAAGCCTTAGGTAAGAAGTAATATCGGCATATTGGAGGTTGGCGATCCAGCATATCGGAGATTAGAAGATCAAAGGTTAGAATATCAGTGCATCGCTAATCGAAGGTCAGTATATTAGAGCATCGACTATCAGAGATCAGGCATATCAACAATCGAAGAATCAAAATTTCAGAATGTGAGAACCTTTTAAAAGTTGTGATATGGGTGAAGCGTCGATAGCGTTAAAAGTTACTGGGAATGCCAATAAAGGATTAAAAAAGGATTTCATTGCAAAAACAAAGGTGGGTGAGCCATTTTCTCTCTCCTCTAGCAGGACACATGGTAGGATATGATTGGATTTGATAAGGACACATGGCAGTATGTGGTTGGCTCCGATAAGGACAAATGCAAGGATCTAATTTGCTACAATAAGGGACAAATGGCAGCTGACATCAGCATGATGTGGAAGTACGATAGGACACATGGTAGGAATATTAAACCATATTGGGTGCTCTAATGGTCCATATGCATATGACACGTGTCACCTTTAAGGAGTCGCCATGTGGAAGTGATGATGTCATATCAGAAGTTAGCGATCAGTGGATTGAGGATATCAAAACTTCAGAACAATTGGTTATTGAAAATGTTCTGATAAGGGGCTCCAATATTGGGCTTGCACCATCATCACAATGACTCAAAGAACCAAAGGCGTGGAGCTCGAGATGAGCACCAGGAGCTATGAGCTATGTCAGAAGTGGGAATATCACAACTCTAAAGTTAAATCCTTGATTCGAAACATCCGATCAGAGTGGTTCCAATATTTATCTAGCGCATGGTCAAGAAGAACTTAAAGAACAAAGGGTGTTAGGCACTTAACAAGGAAAAATAGCCCCAGGAAGGATAAAATATGTTCTAGCACCTCAAGGCTAAGCGACAGGTCACGAACCTCGGTCTTATGGTGAGAAATGCAGGAAGGGCTAAGCTAAAGGAGCTTTTCATATCAGAGGTTAGCAATCATAATATTAGAATATTGCACCACTATGAAGATTGTGATATAAAATAACTACTATAAGGAAGTACAAGGATTTAAGGAGCATATGGTTCGACAGTTGCAAAGTTGAATGCAGGAGCAAAGGAGTTGGTCTATGGGTTAATGGCGAATGTCAAAGTTCATTGGGCCAAGGCAGCAAGGACCACAATCTTCAGGAAAGAGTATCGGGTCTACCTTGAGGTGAGACAATATATCTCTGTTCTCTGATGCACATCTTAGTGAGTTATGTGGATCAATGGGTTAGCTACCATAAAACAGATGAAGATGGACAGAGTTGTTTCATGGAGTCAGATCGATCAACAAAAAAATCTAAGACAAGGGAATGAGGACAGTGATCCATAGTGAAGGAATGTTGAAGTATTGTGAAACCATGAATAAGCATGTAGAGCCTCAGTGATAGGAGAGTTGTTCATAGAGAGGACTAAGCCTGGTTGGAGTGTGTAGGTGGAATGAGAATTAATTATCAGTATGGAGAAAAAATTCAAGTGACCATTCTCATGGTTAATGCAGTGGCAGAGACCAAGTCAAACACAACATTATAATGGAAGGGCCATGCCGAGGTATAATCGCGCAGTGCGAATGAAGGATAGAGTGGCAGCATTGATCAGGGGGGAATAGAGGAACAAAACCCAGGAGCTTCGATGAGTGATGTGGGGGGAAATAAGCATAGTTTCCAAACAGCTAAAAAGAAAAGCTCTATTTGAGTACAGTATTGTGTAAGGCTGAGAGAGATCATGTTATATAGAAAAAGGTCGAGAGTGCCTATATAGAGGTAAGAGACCTTGAGAGTTGCATTGTTGTGAGTAAGGCTGAATTTTCCTATGCGTTGTGTGTAAGGGCAAAGTTACCTCTATGCTATGTGAAAGGTTGAAAGTGCTTGTGCTACGAGAAAGGCTGAAGGTGCTTGTGCAGATAAGGAAGGCCAAGAGGTGAACCTATGTTATGGAGAGAAAAAGGCTGAGAGATGAGTGACTGCTGATGAAGAGCAGAGAATAGAGCTATGTGGACTGTGATGAGTGAATGATGTTGAGCAAATCAGTGGGTCACAACAAAGTGTGTAGAGTGAGCAAAGAACAAAGCTGAGATCAGGAAGAGTGGTTTCCAATTACAGAGAACATACAATTCCTATTTGAGTGTGGGTTGGTGCCTGCATATAGGAATTTGCTGCTTCCATATATAGTGGGTTCTTGAGAAGGCTTGGGGGTTGGTGCCTCTTGCAAGATGGCTTGCAAAAATCTAAGGAGATGCAAGTTGGTGCTTGCAAAAAATCTGTGAAGTGAGTGCCTCACATGGTGCTTCTAGTAAGTTGGATAGGTGTCTACAAAAAGAGGGAGTTGGTGCTTCTTGCTAATGGTTGCTAGAAAACAATCAAAGGGAGTTGGTGCTTCCTGTGAGTGGGTGCTCACAAAACATATTGATGTAATAAAGTAGGGGATCTTATTTACATAAATAACAAAAACAATCTTTGGTGGCTTTTTACTGAAAGGGTTTCCACATAAAACCTTGTGTCTCATGTGTATGATTCTGTGCTTGTATGTTGATCTTATATTGCTGCTCATTATGGATGGTTTCCAAGTATGAATCATAAAATAAAATTGGCAAAAAAAGTTAAAATTAGCCTTACTATTGATTTAACCCCCCCCAACCCCCCATCTTGGTATTTTCATTTGTTTCCAACAATTGGTATCAGAGTGACATTCCTTTAGGAATATCTTAATCACTAGAAGGTAGATCAAAGGGAAAAAATGGTTGATCGAGTTTGCCTAGCAGCAGAAGGAGTTCCATTTTTAAATGGATCAGACTATGAGCTCTAGAAGGTTAGAATGGTAACCTATTTAATGGCCTTGGATGTTTATATATGGCTCTCCATATTGAATGGAGAAAAGAGTGAGAAGAATGAAGAAGCCCATAAGATTGTCATGAAAGGGATATCTAAGTCAGATGTTGATAAAGTGAGTCATTGTGAATCAACAAAGGAAATGTTGGACAAACTACAATGTCTGTATGAAGGAGATATCCATGTGGCTCAAGAGAAGGATGAAGAACCTTGTTGCTCTAGCAATGAGTCAGAACATGCAGAATTTGTTTCTCATCACGCTCGAGTTGATGGTGAAGAAGTCTTAGAAGGGAGATCATGCTGCTTAGAAGGTAAGTTATTACTGTGTGATAAATGAAAAGAGATAGGTCCTTCATTATCTAGATGTACATGTGTATCAATTGAAGATAAATATAGTTACGCATCTAGTAATTGTAATGAACATAGACCCACTTTAGCAGCATAAGCAAATGATGAATCCCCAGAGGAAGAAGAGATATTTCCGGTGTGCTCATCCACAGGAGAAAACAATAATACTCTAGGTAGTGATGAGGAAGGGATAACCCTTAGACCCATGGAAGGCTCCATGGACACATAAATGGGTTTAGATCTCCACGGTAACTCAGCTAACACCTTTGATAGTGAAGAAAAGGATCTAAAATAAAGGATATTTTTTAGAAAGAAGTTGATCTTTGTTCTAAAGGAGCTCAAGGACCTATTAGAGGTAAATCGCAAGAAAGAGGAGAAACTAAAAATTTATGATCTTGAGAGTGGAAGGTTGAGAAAAACATTAGTTGATCTAAATGCTCAACAAGTGGCTAGTACACTGAATAGAAAGTTAACCAATCAGCTAAGCGAGAAGGAAGCTTATTATGAGAGACTACAAAATGGAGTAGTCTTATTGAGACATGACTTAGAAAATTCAAATAAAGGGTTTTATCATTATCATAATCTTGAGTGGAGCAATAAAGTCTTGGATGATATCTGTGGTAAGAAAATATTCCCTCTCATCAAGACTGGTTTGGGTTTGAAGGAAAAACCTAGCTCCAATAATGCAAAGGTTGAAGGATCAACGTCCTAGGTACAGGGACTCAAAGGTTCCAACAACAACAAAGAAAGAAAGTTTGTTGGAAAACAACAACAGAATGGAAAGCAGAAGCAACAAGAGAAGGAAATGCAACAACAGAAAGCTAAGAAGCTGGTAGTACAACAGAAGAGGGCTAGATAGCTGAAATAAAAATTGAAAGGCAGTAATGCAAACTATCATGGGAGGCACATGAAGAGCCAACAAAGGTCCTTTCCTACTCAAGGAAAAAGCCTACAAAGAAAAGGTAACCTCTATAATCAAAATCCTTTTCATAGATATTGTTTTTCTTGCAAAAGCCAAGATACTTGATATTGTTTTGATTAAATAATGAAATATACTTGCTTGACAAGTGAAGATGAAATCTTCATCTTGATTACTTTGATGATGGTTGAAGAAGATGTATTAGTTCTCCCTCTTGTATGATCTTCTTCCAGATAAAAAATCCTTTCTTCAATAGGTAAGGTTTCTTCTTTTAATGAGGATGATTTGCTGCTTCCTTGGATGAACTTCTTCAAGGACAAGGAGAGGATCCTTGCTTGCTTTATAACATCATAGCCATAGACCATAGATGGTATGCAAGGAAACAAGATGTGCTAGATAGAAATAACCATAGAATGCACAAAATAGCTATAAGAAGGCATGATGGGCGCAATAGGAGTTTTTGAAAGAATGTTTTCAAAAGGAGTAACTCCTTTACCTCATTCTTAGGCCAAATCAAATGCTACAATTGTGGAAAATTTGGGCACAAGAGAGCTTGCTACAGAAATGAGAAGAAATGGAATGCTTCTTAGCATATGCATGCAAATGTAGCAACTTGGGATTTGAAAACAAGGAGAAAGAATGGATTTGAGAAATATAGACTTGTCTTCACTGCTACGTGTCAAAAGATCAAGATGAAATGAGGATGAAGAAATCAGAAGAATGATCCTCTTACCCATGTGATGGACCCCTCTGTAAGGCAGAAAGGATTCAAGAGGATTTGGGTGAAGAACAAGGAGGTGAAAGAGACTATTCCTCTATTTATGTGCAGACAAAAAGAATCCCAAATATGGGTAAAGAAGAAGCTGGAGAGTGATGCTTCTGTCAGGACCCGACCATTAAAGGTCTGGAAGAAGAAGGCGAATGATCTGCTCAGGAGGAGTAAATCCTCTATTTCTCTTCGGTGAAGGAAGATAATGGACTCAAGGGAGGCCAAATAAGTTAGATGCAGGAAGCTAAAAGGAATGAACAGAAATTTGCATCTGATTAATGAAGGTATGGATGTGTTTTATTGCTGATTACAAGAATAATTTGATTTATTTTGAACGTATCAACATTTGAAAGGATTGAAACCAAGATGAGTATTACATAACAATATATTATGTTATGGGAAGAATATGGGGTGCAATGGAATGACAAGAATCTCATAGTCAATTTAGGCCCACATGATTAATCCCCACGCAAGAGGCAAGAAAGATGTTGTGGGAGATCAAAGAGCATTGGTTTAGGGGGGAGCTGGTTTGATAAGGAGTAGCATGCAACAATTGGCAGCCTTAGAAAGGAATATTTTTGAGCAAATGAAAGGTTTGCATCTTTGGTGAAATATCCTTATTTCATTTAAGTTTTAAGTTTAATTATGCATAGCAATCTTGTGTTCATGAAACACAATTGGTGCAAGATTTTCATGTCCCTTAACTCTCAATTGGTATCGATATGTCAATTGGTTGTGTTGGGATCATGTTGAGTAACCTCGCCTGCAAATGGACATTTCTTTCTGACAAAAGAAATATTAGAGTTTTCTTTGTACAATGCTCCATTTGTATCATTTCCTTTGGTGCAATTGGTACAAGAGGAAGTCCCTATTGTATGAGAATGATCTCAAGGGGAGAAGTGGAGATGCTAAAAAATGTGAGAATAGTCTTGAAAGCAGCAGTATCAGAGAAGAAGTGTGAACTTAAATCCATCACCATTAATTTGTATTTGCAACAAAAACAATACCATGAGCAGTTTAATGGGTATCAATCTTTATGATACAAAAGAGGAATTAGTGAAGAGATTGCTCAACAAGAAGCCATAAGGTGTCCAAAATTGGAAGGACAATAAAGAGGCAGTATATTTTCAGGGGGAGCATATCAAATATACCCAACTTTTGGAGCAGCAGTATGCACATCTCAACAGCTAGACTATGGTCCTCACAACCAAGCAATTGCATGGGAATAGAAAGACAGATTATAGCCCCTTGCCATTCATGTCAAAAGGGCAGAGAATTGTCAAGAAGTTGTGATGGCCTATGCAAAAGAAAGTAAGCCATTCGTGTCTCATGCAATGAGATGTGTGAAAGCAGCATGAGGTTTGGCCATCACATGAAGAGAAGGATGGAGTGTTGCCATCAATGTCAAAGGGGGGGATTGTTGGACAATTAGCATTGTCTGGATTGCCAGTGGTCTAGCGAGGGAATTTGCAAGTGTGTTGGAATTGATGACAACAATCATGCTAGGGAGATGTGTTGGGTAGTTGATATTGCCTAAGTATTGGTAGGAGTATTGGCATTGATGTCAACCAGACTAACTTAGATTCTTGTTGTAGAAGATCTTGGCAGTGATGGCCTAGGAGGAATCTCATGGTAGCTATAATATTCATGTAGAAAATCATCATAGTAGTAGGCTTATTATAGAAGCCATAAAATGATGATTGCAATCATGGACCAGATGGAAGTCCATGATAGTTGCAGGCTTCATGCAAAGGACCACCATGTTAAGTGTGATTTCAAATGTCCAGAGCGTCAAGGAGAAAAAGAGTGGAAGAGATTTTGGAGCCATATTTGACATAGTAGATGGGCTCAAAGCCTATATCAGATCCTCTCCATTGGAAATTTCTCTAGAATAGCTTTCCAACGATATGCAGAAGTCCAAAAATGGATTCCTCGTTCAAAAGTTATGGCCTACTAAAGTTTAGGGATTTGAAGCCTTATGTGGGAAGGAATATCAACATATTAGATATTGATGATTGAACATATCATAGATCGTAAGATAAACGTGTGCATATCAGCACATCGATGATCGAAGGTCAGCATATTGGCACATTAGCGATCAGATAATCATAACTTCTAAATGTGAGAACATTTTAAAATTTACGATATGGGTGAAGTGCCGATAGTGTTAAAATTCGTCGAGAATGCCGATAAAGGATTAACAAAGGATTTCATCACAAAACCAAAGGCGGGCAAGCCATTTTCTCTCTCCTCTAGTAGAACACATGGTAGGATATGATTGGCTCTAATAAGGACACATGGCAACATGTGATTGGCTCTGATAAGGAAAAATTAGGATCTTATTGGCTACAATAAGGGACAAGTGGCAACTGATGTCAGCATGATGTGGCAGTACATCAGGATACATGGCAAGCATATTCAAACATAATGGGTGGTCTAATGGGAAATTATTGATAAGATAAGAAGTGATGACATCATATCTGAAGTCAGAAATTGAAGGATTAAGGATATCAAAACTTCAGAAGGGGGCTCTAATATTGGGTTGGCACCACGGTCGTAAAAACTCAAAGAACTAAAGGTGTAGAACTGGAGTCAAGCACCGAGAGCTATGGGCTATATCAGAAGTGGGAATATCGCATCTCCAAAGTTAAATCCCTGATTCAAAGCTTTTGATGAGAGGGGCTCCAATATTTGGCTAGTGCATGGTTAAGAAATTAAAGAACCAAGGGTGTTAAGCACTTAACAAAGGGAAAATAGGCCCTAGTAGGATAAAAAATTCTCTAACATCTCAAGGCTAAGTGGCAGGTCACAACCCTCGGTCCTATGGTGAGAATTGCGAGAAGGGATAAGCAGAAGGAGCTCATCATATCGAAGGTCAACAATTAGAAGATTAGAATATTGCACCAGTGTATAAGGATTTAAAGAGTGTATGGGTCGACAACTGTGAAGTTGAATGTAGGAGCAGAGGATTCGGTGTCATGATCAATTACGACTTTCAAATATCGTTGGGTCAAGGCAGCAAGGATCACAATTTTCGGAAAAGAGTGTTGGGTCTACCTTGAGGTGAGACAAGCTATCTCTGTGCTCTGATGCACGTCTCAAAGAGTTACATGGATGAATGAATCAACCACCATAGAACACATGAAGATTGGCAAAGTTGGTTCATGGAATCATATGGATCAATAGAAAACTCCGAGACAAGGCAACAAGGACAATGATCCACAGAGAAGCCATTTCGAAGTACTGTGAAACCATGAATAAGAATCGAGAGCCTCAATGATAGGAGATTTATTCATAGAGAGGATCGTGCTTGGTTTGAGTGTGCAAGTGGATTGATAATTAATTCTCAAAATGGAGAAAATAGTCAAGTGAACATTCTCATGGTTAATTTAGTGGTAGAGACCAATTCATATGCAATAAAAGAATGGAAGGGCCATGTTGAGGTACACTCACAGAGTGTGAATGCAGTACAGAGTGGCATCATCAATCGAGGGGCAGTAGAGGAACAAAACCCAGGATATCAGATGAGTGATGTGGGGGGAAGCATCATAGTTGCCAAAGAGCTAAGAAGAAAATCTTTAGGTGACTACACTATTGTGTAAGGCTGAGAGAGATTTTGTTCTGCAAAGAAATGATGAGAGTGCCTATGCAAAGGCAAGAGACCCCAAGAGTTGTGCTGAGTAAGGCTAAATTTTTCGTGCACTATGTGTAAAGACAAAGTTTCTTGTGCCCTATGTGAAAGGCTGAAAGTGCCTGTGCTCCGAGAAAGGCCGAAGGTGCCTGCGCAAAGAAAGAAGGCCAGGAGATGAGACTATGTTATGGAGAGAAAAAGGCCAAGAGATAAGTGATTTTTGATGAAAAGCATAGGATAGATTTGCATGGACTGCGATGTGCGATTGTTGTTGTGCAGATAAATGGGCTACTACAGAGTGAGTAGAGAAGAAAGGTGAGATCAGGCAGAGTGGCTACCAATTACAGAGAACATGCAATTCATATTTTAGTGTGAGTTGGTGCTTGCATACAAGAAATTGGTGCTTCCATCTCTAGTGGGTTCTTGACAAGGCTTGGGGTTGGTGCCTCCTGCAATTTGGCTTGCAAAAATCCAAGGAGCTACAATTTAGTTCTTGTAAAAAATCATTGAGGTCGGTGTCTCACATGGTTTTTTGGTAAGCTCGACAGGTGTCTACAAAAAGAGGGAGTTGGTGCTTCTTGCTAGTCGGTGCTAGCAAACAATCAAAGGGATTTGGCACTTCCTGTGAGTGGGTGCTCACAAAACAGATTGATGTAGTAGAGTAGGTGCGCTTATTGCATCAATAAAAACAAAAAGCTTTGGTGGTTTTTTCATGAAAGCATTTCCATGTAAAACCATGTGTCTCATGTGTGTGATGTTCATGGTGTGCGCTTGTATGCTGATTTTATATTGCTGCTCATTATATGGATGGTTTCCAAGTATGAATCAGAAAAGTAAATTGCATAAAAAGTTAAAATTAGTCTTAATACTGATTCACCCCTCCTCTCAGTATTATCATTTGTTTCCAACAACTGTAATAATGCTATAAAAATAAAATAATCTCATAAATTACTAATTCAACTCCCCTCTCAGTATTATCGTTTGTTTCCAACAACTATAAGGATACTAGAAAAATAAAAGCATCTGATAAATTACTAATTCAGCCCCCCCTCAGCAATTCCTTATTCCAACAATATTTGTTGTTCCAGAAAATAAATGAATGTAAAGAAGTGAAGTATAGAGTACCTGCAGGTTTATTCTTCTTTTTGGCCCTGTATATCTTCCCTGGGATCTAAAAGATATTAGTGGCCTAGGGAGTTATTATTTCTTCTTGTATTTTTTCTTCCACACTTAGTGTTATAACCCTTCCTCCCTCTTATGTTTTAGAAAAGTATCCCTACATTTTTCGTATGTTGGTTCTTGCCTTGTAGTGGAGCCTTCACTTTCTCCTTCCTCCATCTCTACTACCTTTTGTGGCTCAATACAATCTTTGGATTTTTAAATTTCCCGTACAAGCTCTTTTGTTTTAACAAGGGTTACTTCTTTATCAATCTGTGTAACCGCATACACTTCTTCTTTAGTCTTTGGTGGGACAAGATTGTTTTGTTCAGGCCATGCTACAACATGCACCTCTTCTAAATATATTTGTGTTGTAGGAGCTATATCTTCTTATGTTTCCTCTTGTGCTTCTTCTTGTGTTGCAACAAGGGTTTCGACCTATTTTATAGAAGCTAGTTCCATGTCCTCCTTTTTTTACTTTATACTCTTATTTTTTGGTATTTTTTGCAAAGTGTAGGTCTCTTAGACATTCTCCTTAGTCTCCTTGTTGGAGGTTGGCTTCTAATGATCTCTAGATAACTATCATGACCTCCCTTGAATTTTTCTTCCTGTGGTTGCAACTTAGCAACTTCTCCTACTTTAAGAGTTGCAGTAGGTACCTCCTTAGGGATTGTAGTAGCTGCATATTTTAGTGGAGTTGTAATAGTTGCAACTTCTAGTGGAGTTCCAACAAATTTTTATTCTATGAGTGATGCTTCAACTTCCAAATGTGGTGCTTGCACAACATCATTCCATATGAAACATTCTCTTTGGAGTGCATGCTCCATAATTAATTTGATTGAGCCATGATGCGAAAGGGAACCCTTTAGCCAACTAGAGTTTTAAATTTTTGTGGCCATATATTGGAGTGTCTTCAATAGGAAGAAGGGTATGTTAACTAGTTGTTAATCCCTCAAGTGATCTAATGGCCTCAAGCAGTGCTAATATATGACCCCATGGAACTCCTGATGTCTAAATTATCTCTACATGATGAGAGCTACATCTAGGGTGTTGGTAGATACCTTTTGTCCAATCCACTCTAGTTATTTACTAACCCCTCTTCTGACATAAGAAACTACTCCATCAGTTATGGATTCAAATTCTTCCTAGAATTCGATCATTCTTTGACTTGTTGTAGCCTAGATATTGTTTCTCTGGTTTTCATCTTCCTGGACCACTATTCCCACTACCAAAGACCTATCATGTTGGAAACTGAGCACAATTTCAAGGGAAATAACATCAACATACCCTTATAGTCTCTCAACATACCTACTCCATCCCGTGGCCTAAAACATTTCTAAAATATTGTCGTAATATTATAGAAAGAGGGATTTTATGGACATTATGTGATTCAATGAACCTCCCATTGTTCTTGCTTAGATTTCATATAGTTTACTAGGTACAAGTTTGAATGAATAGTTCATTGGGGGCAGAATATTTTAATTAGGATAATGAAATCATAGGCTGATGGTGTAGATCACATAATAGGCTTATGGTGGTTGTGGAGTATTATGGTGAGTGATTTGTGCAGTCTTCTTGAGGTAAGTGAAAATTATGTCCATTAATTTCATTCATTATGTAAAAGAAATATGTGTATTTTGTTACTTACTATGAGTTGTTTTCCTTTTCTAGGTTGGCAACGACATGTTGTCATATTCTCAATTGGTACTTATCCACGTCTTCATTCTCTTTTGTCCTCACTATCTGATTATGAAGACTCTTCCTCTTTACTATTCAATTCGTCATATGAAAAATTGTCCCTCGTCAGTTCATCATATGAAAAATGAATGTTCTCCCTATCTCCTTCTATATTTTCCCCAATAGGTGGTGGAATATCCCCCTGATAATTATATTCTTCAAGTGATTCAGCTAAATCATCAAGGGTAGCATTAACCAAATCCAAAACCAAAGAAACTAGAACACCATAGTGGGTTGTCTCTTTCAAATATTTATTATGAGGAAGAACATACATAACAAGGAGTAATCTGATTAAACTCTATTAAAGCAATGGGTGATAGGCCAAATCCTCCAAAGTTTCTTGTAAGTAACCCTATAAGCATGCTTTGGACCTTAGTGAGATGACTCTACTTTCTCAAATATATGGGTTGGAGTCAGATTCAAAGAATTACTACCTTGAATGGAAGGTTATTCTTATGAATGAGTTGAGTTATTAGCCTTATAAATATTGACCCTCCTTCTAGTGCTAAAATCTTGACATCGCTGGAAACCACCAACATACAGGTGGCCTCACTAATATGAAGTCCCAAGTAGACCTGACATGATTTGGAGTAGGTGCCCCATTTAGGACATAGTCTTGACTGCCATAATCTTAAATATTTGTCTTGGCTACAATAAACAACATACACGAGTATGCATATACTTTTGAGATAACCAGGTAAGTTAGACTTGTGAAGCACTCAATTTCAATAGTAATAGTAATAATGAGTATTTAGAAGAAGAGTAATAGTACTATCGTAATAAATATACACACATTTATCTAAAAAAAGCATTAATTATCTTGTAAAATTGTTCACAATGAAACAATGACCATGAAAGAAAGAAATGCACAATTCAAAGATGTATACTAAAGCCAATGAAATATTTAATTTCCCTTAATATATATAAACACAAAAGTACACCACAAACAATGAAACAATAATCTTAGAACATTCACAATATATGCATGAAAGTGTGTTAGCTTCAAGAGCTTCAAACCATTAACTGAAATTTCCAAGATACACAATTACAACGATGCAACACTAGCCCCAAGAGTGGAATGTTAAGCCACTACTTCCTCCAAACTAAGGATAATCTTCTCACTTATGCCTACCTTGAGAATCCAAGGTGAAAAGTCCTTTTCTTGAGCTATGAGGGTTTATTTATAACAAATGAGGTGACCTTTTATCTCCCTTATGACTTTTGACCTCCCTCATGACTCTTGAGTTCCCATGTGACTTTTGAGTTCCTACATGAATCTTGGAATTCTTAATAACTCTTTACATTCCATGTGTGACCCTTGGGTTTCCACACATTTAAACTTTTCTGATTTTGATAATTACAAAATTACATTCAACTAAAATGTGGCAAATACATGTTTATGTCAATGGTCATTTGGTGACATGCAACATGAGACTTTGTTGTAATGTGTCGATGTCAAGTTATCTTCTCTATTGATGTGTCTTTAACTCCTCATGATGGATCTAAAATTTATTTTATCTTCACCCTCAAAGGGTCTTAGCATGGTATTGAGATATTCTAAATCATCATGAGTCACTATACATCTGTCATATTTTAGAGTTCCTCTATCTTTTGTATGATGGTATATTTATGTTTCAACTCCATAAGTGTTGTATTAGCATATTTCCTTGATGACCTCCTTGAAAATTATCTACCATGTTAGGATGAAAGTAACTAAAAATGGAGCTCACACATGGAAAGAGAATATCAGTCCTAAAATCACCTATTCTACCTTATGTTCATTCAAGATATTGACTGTGATGGGAAATGTGCAAGTTCTGAGAGAAATAGGATTTCTAGTGCAGAATGCATAGGATATAGATGAAAGAAGTGAATGATTAGGCACTAGAGTGTGCAGTGCACAATGGTAAGGGAGGAGGAGCCATGCTTAGGCATAGTACACAGTTTCAGGATGCAGGGATGATAGGGTTTCCCACTGGGAATGTACAATTCATAGTTGTTGAGGAGGAGGATCTAGGTACTATGTAGTTTACCAATACAAGGGTTGAAGGATGGCCCTACTATCCACTAAAAGTGAGTAGTTCATAGCAAAGGTAAGGTTACTCAAGGCATTACACATAGGGCGATTGCAAGTAGTAAGAGTGATAATCTTAGGCATTGTAACTGCACAATGCACAATGACTAAGGAGGAGCATCTAGGGATTGTGTAGGTTAACACTTGAAGGGTATATATATGACCCTATTGTACATTAATAATGCACAATGAAAAATACAAGACAGAGTTGATCAAGGGCTGCGTAGTGTGCAAGTGTAGAAGGTAAGGTTTGAGTGTCTATGCTCTAATGTTTCTCAATGCACAAGGAGGTTATCCTCAAGATGAAATAGTATGAAATTCTAGGAGGTAAGGGTGTCATCACTAAATCTTAGGAGTGTACAATGTGCTTATTACTTGGTGAGAAATCCGTGTGCTTCCAACTTGCGCAAGATGACAGGAAAAGCTCCAATGATTTCACTAAATATGAGACCAGTGAGACAAGGGTGTAAGAGTAAGAGCATACAACAAGTACTTAACATTATCACATACACATACACCCTCAAACACATGAAAGAAAAATGCCCAATACCCAAAATCAACATCTATTCATTGAAACAACAATAAAACGACACTTATCTCGAAGTGTGATAGTTACGCTACATGAATTTACAACACAAGTGTCAACTACAATGAGAAAGTGTTTTATGCCATGGAAGTGTACTCAGTGCATGCTTTTATGATATATGAGATGAACTAATGCAATATATTTCACTAGAACTACCTCTTAAAGGTGCATTGAGACAACTTCTAAGAAAAGATGACACTTCGAGTTTTCTTGAAAAGGAACTTCAACAGCTAGGAAAAAAATGAATAATAATCATGGAACATCTTAAATAACTTGTGACAATGTTTCACAGTACAATAGGAGGCTAAGAATTTTGAAAGTAGGAAAAATTTGGAGGGGGTTGTAGTAGCTACAACACTAGTGTAGCTAGGGTTTTAGAAAGCTTGAAATATTATAATAGCTTTATCATAAAGTTGAAGTATGTACATTTACGCCATTATTACACACACACACACACACACACACACACACACACACACACACACATATGAAGTTATTTATATTGTTTTATATTTTATTTTTCTACTTCCATTGTCTTCTTAAATAGGTAATTTCCTACACTTATTGTTCATGTAAATTTAACATATGAAGAGCAAAAATTGTTCAAATATCTGAAAAATGTATTGAAGATAATAATGAAAGGTAATTACTGTAAATTTGTAGTAATGGAAGTAATTTCATATATGATCTTTTCTTGTAAAAGTGTACCCTAAGGGTTAGAACTTATTAGTATATATTTAGTATCTTTACACCTGGATTGCCAAGTGGAATGGGTTTGAAATGAATTGAAATATTTTCCTATGTTCGACGTTGTAATTTATATACTAGATCAACTGTAAGGTTGAATATTCACATGTTATTGATCTAAGAAACACCTAATGTTAGAAAAAACCTTAGAAATGAATCATAAGATAGAGTTCCCCAATTATTATAGCTACTTCAATCTTTTGTCCAAATCATTATTTTATAAGTGTTTTTTGATGTGAATAATTCATTTTCCAACTTGAAATGCTAAACATTTTAGGTCATATATTATTTTATTTTGTGAAATTTATATTTTCATATCTTAAATAAATAATATTTGTGTGATGCATAATTATTAATAAATAACGAATTTTGTGATAAATTCTTTCATATTGGAATAAATATTAGTCAATTCCCAAATCAACATGTATGGAATAATTTGAATGTCCATTTCATGAAATTGTGTGATCTACTAGTTTCATTATGAGTGTATTTGCATCATTTATATAATGTGTAGCCATTGCATTGGGCATTATACTAATAATACTAACTAGTAATTACAATTGCTAGAGTTTTTTTTCTTTGAAATAAAGGAACATCATTATTTTTTTATGGGGAAAATGTCCATGGGGGATTTGAGTCAGAGACCTTTTTGTATGGAGTGCCTTAACAAAACACACATTCACTATCAATCCAAATCCCCATGTGAAATCAAGGAACATGTTTTTTTTTAAGAAATGGTTAAGGATTTTACCTTAAAAATAATAGATTATGAGGTATAACCCTTACAAGATTTTCTTATTCTCTGACAATGTAAATATTCACCAAAACATACAAAATAAGTGCCAATATCTAGGATTTCATTTATTCCTTATTATAAATATATACCATTTTATGAATCTACAGAAGATCCCAAGTATAAGAAGGTATTTACATTACAACATATATCAACAAACCTTTTTAACTAAAACCAATAAACTCATCCTTAGTTTCTCACGTCAACAACGTCCAAAACTAGGATTTTCATTCCCCTATGAGCAAAGAGGCTTATTCTTATTAGTAACTACACTAGGAGCAACACCTACAAGAGAAAGCTGATCATTTCCAACCATACAATTATCTAGAGCTATAACCCAAGTGTTGAATCCAATAACTTCCTCATGGAGTTCATTTAAAGAAATTTCCAAACTACTTAGAAGTCAGAGGAACTTAGCTTCTAATAATAGTTATGAAGACTAGCATTATCTGTCATCCATGTTATCCTGTTGTTTCCTAGAAACCCTAGAAACACCTTAAACAAATCCAAAAATTTAAGAAACAACAAACCAAAATTAAGGCTCTCTCTAAGACAATGAGGTTTTTCCATTTCTGGAAAGGACCCCTGAACCTGACTTGTAAAAGAACCAATAATCTTAACCCACACCCCAAGACCAGAAAGGTAAGGCTTCCAAAGAATTTTTTGGAGTTCCACATAATATCTTATATAAGTGAGACTGAAACACTGCGATGAGCCCAAAATCCTTTGGAGGATGATGAATAGACTGATGATTGAAAGTGCAGGGTGATGAAATTAAATCCAACCCACTTCTAAAATAAAAAAGCTCCATAACCATATTGAATTCCAATTCCTCCCACCAAATAAGAATTAAATTCTTATGGTTCATTTTGTAGATGAGATGAAATATTTCAAGACACATAATAGGGTGCAAGAAACACCTAGAGGAAAATTTTGAAGATCGACGTCAGAAAACAATAAATATTGAGATCCCAACACCACTTATCCTTTTAACAAGATCCATAGACTGTTTATAGTAGGAGGAATATGTCCCATCCCCACTTGGAAACAAATTTCCATATGTATCAAAATTTGAATGAAAGTGAATATGCCTTGGCTCTTATCATGACTATGGTATATAGATGATTTTGAAATTTTCTTGACCTAAATATAATTTTCTTGACCCAACATGGAGTATTTATTTTCCAAATTGTATGCCATTGAATTCAAATGTCTGTAAACATGGAAAAATTCCACATGCTCTAATTGAGAGGCAAGTAAGAGAGTCCTTTGGAGAATAAGAGGGAAATCATAGCTCGACTCCATTGTAGCCTTGACCACCTATCAAATTATAATAATTACTTCAATGAAGACTAGAATAATGTTAAAATTTATTTCCAAAGAAGTTTCTAGACCCTTCCATAGAGAAAGAAACTCCACTTGGTTGTTTGTTGCATGACCAAGACCCCATGCAAATTTTGCCACAATTTTTTTATTGGGCGTGAATAATTCCCCTATTGCTCCTACCTCTCTGATATAGGAACATGATTATTAAAATAAAAAATTGGATGCATTATTTAGGATAGTTGAATTCTATAATGATTAGTTACACTACACTAGAAGCATCAACATTCTGCACCATGGAAACCATTCATATTTTACTCGGAAACCATTTTATTATCTTTAAAACAAAAGTAAACATAAAATGTTAATTACATATATTAACTAATATATTTCCTTCAATATGAGGTATATAATGTCATTTCACATTCCTTTTAGCCTTAGAATTTGATGCTTTGTTACAAGGTAAACATTTCATACTTTGAGGGTGTTGATGAAGCTTCTCTTGGATCTACAAATATAAATTTGGCATAGTTTCAATTGTTTTTTGGTTTTTATAATAGACAAATAACTTAACTTGTGAAATTTATTTACATAACTTAAGATATTGTTTTTTCATTTAGGTTTATCTTAGGTGGTTAGGAGAAATAATTGTTGTCCTCCCCACTTAGGTTCAATTCTTGCAAGCCACATGTTGAGGTTTGTTGTTATTGGGTTTGATTAGTCCATAGAGGAATAAAACATGCATGTTCCTCATAATATGTAATATAAATATATTTCACATAACGAGGTGAGGAAAGAAAAACATATGAGATGTGTTTTGGTTTTTGAATTCCATTACTCACATTATTAATGTTTCCATTTTATGCCATTTTAGGCATCACAATGC